>JAGHQL010000095.1:0-81399 GCA_020080175.1 Glutinoglossum americanum
GGTTGCGGCCCCGCGTGGGGGGGGGGTTGGAGATCGGGATCGGGATCGGAGGGGGGGGGTTTAGGTAATAAGGAGGGAGTGTGATGAGGGGAAAACGTGGGGAGGGAGGGTGGCTAGCGTGTGCGGTCGTTCCGGCTTGTCGGGGTTTGCGCTCAAGAGTCGCTGGTAGCCAATAATACCGAGTATGTGCGAGCGAATTGGTGAGGGGTTCGCAGAGGTGTGGGTGGGTGGGGCGGTGTAGTTCGAGCGACACGTGGGTTTCCTTGCTTAGATTTTAAGAGGGTGGTGGAGGATAAAGAACGGGGTGGTGGGCAGGGAAGGAGATCGAGGACGGAGAGTGAGGAAGGGAGAGAAACAGAGTGTTGATGGCCTGCCTCGCCAGGCTTAAGGCGGTCTTTTGTTCCACGAATTGCAGCGGCAGGGCGAGTAGAAGATGGGAGAGGTGTGTGGTGTGTGTGGAGAGAGAGAGGTACCTAGATGATAACGCCGAGTAATGGTGGGTGTGCATACATGCGAGGAGCTGAGTCGAAAGAGAAGAGAGAGAAAAAAGAAAAGGGGGAATTAAAACTTCTAGACACCGCCGAGGAATGGGGGAATGGGAGAGTGAGCGGGGAGCGCTGGAAAAAATAAAAATAAAAATAAAATACAGTTCCACAACCATCTCACTCCCCACCCGCCTTCTTCCTCAACAGTCCTACAACCGCCCCTTCCTCATCTAAACTATTCCTCCTCCCCCAATTCCTCGGCCTAGTCTTCAAAAACGCCCCCACCGCCCCGAGATACCCTTCGTGCCTCAGAAAATACGCCTTCTTGACGCCTTCGCTCCAGAACTTGATGGCGTAGCTCAACGTGTTCATCGTCTGTCTGTGACCCCGGATGAAGGAGCCCCCGAAATAGATGTTGGAGAGGTTGTGCTTTTCGGATTGGAGGTAGGCAATCTGTCCGATGTTGTTGGAGATCGCGTAGAGGAGGCTTCGTGACACGTCTTCGGGGGTGAATTTTCGGGAGGATTTTCGCCCGTCGGCGGGGGAGGTGCCGTCCTCTCGACACGACGATTCGCCGCCATCCTCGGCCTCGCGCTCGGCCTCCCGCTTCATTTTGAACACTTTCCCGAAGGAACTTGCGATCGTTGAGCTCTTGAGTCCGATCTTGCTGTAGTCTGTTCCGTAGATATCTCCGACGAGCATGTCGACTGCAGAGTTGTCGCCGCGCTCCGCCATACCCAGCATCTCGTCGAACGTCCGTGAGCCGGTGAGTAGCGAGAGGAGTCCCCAGAGTGTACCGCCGCCCAACGAGGTGCCGCCGATACGTTGGTACTGCGTGGGGCCCGAGACTTTGATCATGGAGACGCCGGAACCGATGTTGACGAGGAGATACGGGTAGATGTCGGCGCGGGCTTCGGCAAAGTGCATCGGGTCATTTTCGCTGTAGGTGAAGACTTCCTCAGGTATTTCGGTAATGAAGAAATCTAGACCTGATTTGGAAGAACGCAGCGTTAGTAACCCGATCGTTGCCCATAAAAATAGCGTGGTTTTGGTCCTATATTGGTCGATGCCACCCACCTATAATCAGACATTCCATCTCGTCTTCCCTCAGCACCTCTACACCCAAAGCTTCTCGTATCTTGTCGTAATATTTATATGCACCCCCTCCGGTCGCCATTACGCACAGTTCCCCCGGCCTCGACCCGTTGAGCTTCTGCTGCTTAATCTTGAGTTGTTTCATGAAGTCCAGACATGTGTCTATCTTCTCCGTCTCAAATGTGATAAAATTCAGCCGCCCACCAGGTTCCGTGGATCCCGGTTCCCTCGAAAAGTATACCAGTTTAGCCAATGAGCCTCCAATCTGTAACGGGCGAAGCCATCAGCACCTGCCACACCACCCGCAGTCCGACCTATTGAGGAAGGGGGTGGGGGAGACCACTCACATCAACGGCAATATGGCTGACCACCGCAGTATGGTTGGGTAGCCGGATGTCCTTTGTATCATGATGGCTTGCATTACCAGCCGTCATGCTGCTCGGTTCTTCATTCACGATAAAAGCTCCTAGAACGTTGATCTTGACTGACCCTGGATGTGTGATGGTGCTATCGATAGCTGTGGTATCGGTCCTTCGCCGTCGCGCTGGGGCGGCGACGGATGCATTTGCGGCATTGGGATTAGATTCTACAACGTCGACAGCTTCCGCTCGTCGATCATCCGCCGACATGGCGATACGATATGTTGTAGGCCAGCGCACCGGCGGATTCTTGAGTCGATATAAATGTTTGTTTGCATTGCGGGCGGAGTTTCGGAAGGCGGTGATGGGTTTTGAAGTCTCACTGCCGAAAAATTTAGCTAGCGATGGTGTGTCAACTATGCACTATGTTTAAAAATAGCCAAAATAACACGTAAAGAAAAGAAAACGTTAGTGAAGACGCGTAAATTAGTCATAAATTCAAGGCCGAAAAAAAGGTAAAAAAATATTACTACGCACCCCGCGTGGGACTCGAACCCACAACCTCCAGATTTCGAATTTATAGAAGTCTGGCGCGCTACCATTGCGCCAGCAGGGCTTAAGACAGATTTAGTCATGACTTAAACAAATGTTATTCCAGCGAGCAGCCTCGAATGCAAACGGACAGGGGACCCGGATTATGCCGTACCAATAACACCTTCACACACACTATCAACAAATGAAGGTCTGCCGTCATAGGTGGGCCTTGACCTAGAAAATTCTAGGTTTTTCTAGTCACCGCGTTCTGCTTCCTAGAGTCATTGTTAATGCTCCTCAGCGCACCGCGCGTATCCTGTCTGTGACCTTTCCCCGAGTATGGTGGCGACGGGATTGGCGGCGAAGGCTTGGCGCCGAGACCTTATACGGGGCCTTTCAACTAAACCTCAACTGATGTCCTATTCATGGAGTATAAGTTAAGATTGTCTGGCATCTACTGTTTCTCTCTCCGTCTACGCATCGCCTTTACTAATTAGTTATCGATATAAATAGGATCTAGGTCTGAGGCGGCCATCCGCTCTTCAGCCCGGGACGCCTTCGGAAGTTCATACATACATGCCAAAGGCAATGCTTTGGAGACCTCTGAATAATTTATTAGTCATAGCGTTATAGCTGTATTGGTGACCGAAGAAACACAGGCGCCTAGTCGCTATAACAATCGTTCTCTTTTTGCTCTTGCGCAATCTCCTGCAGCCGCTTCAAGACAACATTTTCCACCCATTCCCCATACTTCTTAACCCCCCATTTCGCTAACACCTCTAAGGTGCTTATGATCTGAAAGATGCCTAAATATCCCATGGTGGAGCCCATGGAATGCGGACCTAATAGAATCTTGTCCTGGTCGTCAGCTTCTTTCTCTTCTCGCCGTACGGGGCGAGGTCTCGGTGCGACTCACCACCCTCTCGCTATCCTCTTCCCAATATGCAAAATACAAGCGCCAGTCATGTCCAACCACCGTTATCCCTGGAACAAGCCCCGGTCCATTCTTATCTATATTCATCTCCTTCATCTTCGCCAACCCCGCCGCGGACCAAATCCCTAGTTGCACAATTGGAGCCTCGCTTTCACAGCTTTTCTTCACTCCAAAATTAGCGATGATCGGCATCTTGCTCGTGCTATTAGAGAGTGATTGATTAATGCTTCGCGCATCGTCGGGGAGAACTTGGAAAGCTTTTTCTATGGCGGATAGGATAGAATGGGGCGGGAGGAGAGCGAGAATGTAATCGACTCGCTTTCTGGTGGTTGGCTGACCGGTTGCGGAGGTGGGAAGGAGGTGGGTGGGGGAGATGTTAGCTGTTCGTCTGTTGACGCTCTATGTCAGCGGCTACCCTTCAGCCAATCCGACTGCTATATTGAACATGGAATGGGGGATAAGATGAATGAGGGAGGGTGATCAACTCACACGTCCACTGGCCTAACCTGCTTTTCCAAATCTCCATAACCAATCACAAAATCCAACAATGGTCTCACAACTTCCGAGATCCATATACCTTCGCATGACCCTGTCTCCTCGCATTCCTTGGCCCTCTCCCTGATTTTCGTCACATTTTCCCATAGGTTCCGAAGCTTGTGGTTGGGGATGGAGGTAGTTGAATCGTATGCGGAGGGGGGTAGTCCCGTTCGGCCTTCTTCTAAGAGCCGTGTCTCGCATTTAACCTATAGATGATGGCGCGCATAGTTCATTAAGATCGACATGCAGCCAGTGTGATGCATAAGCGGACAGCTCGAGCAATTAAACTTACCTTTAAGCCTCTAGGAATCACAGCGTGCTGACTCTGGCGCCACCCCCAGACATTATCAAGGAAGTGCCTGACACTCGGCGGAACAGTAAGGCCTCCCCCAAGCTCCAATTTAAAGATCGGGGGACGTAGGTATTGCATATTAATTGTAGGTTTTGGCGGGTGGTTAAGTGAGGAAGACAGGTTCGAGGTTTTCTCACTTTGTGTGGTTGTCTTCTTGCTGACACCCAGCCTTCGACGTTTCGATAGCCTGGTGGGAACTACAGCTGGTGACCGTGAGCGTTTGCTTTGTCTCTGATTATGTCCGCTCATGTCGTCTGAGAATTGGGATGGCAGGCCGAGAATCCACGACTTAACTGACGATTGGCCATCACTGCAGAAATAGAGATTGCCAAGCTCACCAACATCAACATCAACACCAGGCCCCATAGTGAATACTGGATGGACGCGCCACACCTAAGTGCCCCGATGTGCGGACGTAGTTATTCCTTGTGCTCTTGTCAACCTTTCTGAAGAGGAATTGCGCGTCTTTATATAACACGCGATTTTCGCTCCGGAATCGGAACATCACAACGGATGATAGTCGGCGTCTCCGAGTCAGGGTCTTCTTTTTTCTGCGTAGTTTGTCCCTCTTCTCCGACAGGGTTACCACGCCTCCATAAAGCCAGACCTACAACATGAAGAATCCATTTGGATCATCCACCACCCGTATGTAGTGTGCTGATATGGGGATAGTAGATAGGGTGGCAGTTGTGGCTCGCGACCACCAAGACGACATGGCGTTTCTAGACATCGCCTTCTTGGACCTCTCGGAATCCACTACTATACCGTTATCTTCAACTCAGCTGAAGCACTTATAATGGCTAGACGTTCTAGCATTGGCACAACTAGCAAGAACAACAGCGAAGTTGGAAGTTGTGGGGGAATCCTTCCGGTGGGCGTCCTATAATAGACCCGGAGGTTGGGGGAGCGGTAACGCATGCAGTTCTAGGTAGTCTTTGCTGGGTACCGAAGAGTACGACGGGCAAGCCTTTGTTCTACCCGCGAGAGAATATGATAACTGCTAGGGCCTAGCATCAGTACGACGGTACGGAGAGCGGAAAGTGAAGGGAGAGTGGTAATATTCGCACTAAGGCTAGCAACCAGCCGAGTAGATAGAGGATAAACATCCTTTCGATACAGGCAGCACGGGAGCACCAGCCGATATCTCCAATTCTTTGATATTCCGGCTCACAGGACGTGTCCGCGCTCACCATTCACACACCAATCTTTTACTCATCGTTCCACAAGACTGCAACACATCCGTCACTTAGGCAACGCAACCTCCGCATCTGGGACGGTCAAGCAGGTTGGCAATTTGCATATATCCGGGCACTCGCGTAGAGTAAAGAAAGAGAGAAATGAATAAAAATAGGTGAAAGCGAATCTAGCCCGCTCTCATGTCACTCGATTTTCCACTCCTCTTATCCATCAACACCGAATTATGTCCTCGTCATTCAACGGCTGCATACACACCCCTCCCCGACTGTCACACGCAATCTCATCGACTATGGGTGACGACGAATATGGATAATGAGAGGGAGTCGAAAGCGATGGGAGAGCTACTAGGTGCTCTAGCAATCGCTTTTCTTCAGGCTCTTTGCACCTAGGGCATAAGTCCTCGACGTTGTGGAGAATGGCCAAGTGAACTCAGCATCGACCCGACCGACGACGGCAACGGAGTGTGGGTATTGGTAGGAACGAGCTAGAAAGGCCATCCTCCCAGGTAGAGGTTTCCACAATATCTTGAAGTCTCGAAAGCCCACTTGGGGGAATGCTGTGATGAGTTGTGTTGGCTTACCCGGCTCAGACGCAAATTAATCTTGGACCCAATTAGATCCCAAGGTTTCGTCTGTGTGGTTTCCACCCACCATGACGCAGGCGGGTTTCCCCGCTACCTTTGGGATTTATACTTTTTTCTAAAGCTTGTCGTAGACTCCCCCCAAAAAAAAAATAAAATACTCCCATTTAGGACGAAAATAATATTACAACGTTTTTTTTTTTGTTTTATTGTGTTATTAAGCTACAAAGAAGCCGAAATTCGACTCCCAAATTAGTCTAGAAGAAAAAATTTTTCCCTTTTCCAGACGGTTCATCCTATCGCGGGTGTGGGGCCGGCGTTTTGAAGACGCAGCCGTGAATGGAGCCCAACGCGTACCCTATTCTGAAGGGCTGGGTGTCGGTTAGCTAGAGGGCTGTATTGTATTGTCAGCGGCCGGCGTAAACTAGCCGCCGGATATGTGATGGGATTGAAGCGTCGGGTCGGCGTCATGATGCGGATAGAGGCATGATGCTGACGTGAAAATTTTTTGGTGCAAGGGATATTTATTTATTTATTTATTTATTTATTTATTTTTTTCATGGGATAAAGATTAACTGAGGTTTTTAGTAATAGAAAAAAAAAATGATAAAAAAAATAAAATAGAGAATGAGTAAACGTTCCGCTCAGTCGCGCCATACGGATGAGTAAGCGATCTTAGTGCTTTTTCGAGGAATAATTCCCTTAGTTTTGGGCTTTTCCGAGCGCACGGGGAAACTTCATCTTGTTCGTCTAGCTAAGTTGGCAAGGAGCGTGATAAGGAAAGGAGAAGTGGGTAAGGAGCGTGGATGAGGCACGGCCTCTCAAACGGGATGGACTTTTCTCTAGAACAAATTTTCCGGCGGCGTAAAGAGCGTGGGTGGAGGACTGCCTCGAGAGGAATGAGTTTCCGGCGTGGCGGGTCTCCAACAGGGCGGGTAGAGGATGTGGGCAAGGAAGCATCCGGGAGAACAAGCCTCCAACAGGATGGAGGGTGGGGGTAAAGAACGTTGGCGGAGAGCTACCTTAGACAAGAAGTTCCCAACAAGGTGGGCAAGGAACGTGTGGAAGGAAGTATCCAACAGACCAAATTTCCGATAAAACAAGTTTCCAACAAGCCAAGTTTTTCGGCAGAACAAAGAGCGTGGGTAAAGAGCGTAGGCAAAGAAGCACCCCTCAAAACAGACCAAGTTTCCAACCAGTACGAATAAGCCCTCTCATCAAATCCCCGCACTAGTCAATTATTTCCTCCGCGAAAGCAATCTTGTCACATGCAACAACACCACCTGCACCATGGCCCCTTGATTTCCCATCACATCACATTCTGGCTCTGCATGCCCTGGTACGCCTGGCTCGCCCCAATATCCAGCATCCCATAGGCAGCAGCAGGCGGTGTGTAGGGCCCCTGACAGTAGCTCTCCAAGCTAACGAAGCAATGGTGTGGACGAGCCTCCTGACAGCGACCCGGATACACGGCGTCGAAGATGGCGCCGCTGGGGGACTCCCTTAGGAAGCTGCCGTACAGGCGGCAGAGCTGTGGGAAAGGTTGTTCGTATAGTGCGTTAGCCAGGATCTCGGGGGGTTCAAGGATGTGGCCGCTTTCAAAATTGGTGTAGAGGCCAAGCTCTGGCGAGTCGAATGGGTCAGGACTGTCTATAGTAGTCGCGTAGGTAGGCCAAAAGGAGTAGTCTGCGGGGCTGGTACTAAATTGGATCTGGTACTCATCGTCGCTCTTCGGTGACTGAAGCCAGACCTGTGCACCGTCCGATTGGCTAGTAGCCATTGGTGTACTCTCAGTGAGCTGTGGGAGAATGGGAACGGTTGCTCGGCTCTCTCGTTCGATTTTCCTCCTTTTGGCTCTCTCTTTGGCCTTGCTAAAGGGCACACCGCCTAAATTTTCCTGTCCGGCTTTCCTCTTAGCCTTTTCCCCAGGAGGTATGGCCTTGATAGGGGTTGGGGTCGGTAGAGAAGCGGAAGGGGACGAGGGCGTGGAAACTGGAACAGAACCGCCCACGGAAGGTTGATCGCCCAGTTGGATGACCCCGCTCATCGACAGCATCTTCTGCAGATGCGCCACTGGAGAATTGGGAAGGGATGAAGGTGTGGGGGTTGGCATGGAACCATCCGCGGGAGGCTGGTCATCTTTTTGAGGGGTCTCCTCCATCAATGCCTGTGGGGAAGTGGGAGGGGATGAGGCCGTGGGGATTGTGATGGAACCGCCCGCGAGAGGTTGATCGCCCAGTTGAATGACCCCGCTCATCGACAGCATCTTCTGCAGGTGCGTCGCTGGAGAATTGGGAGGGGATGAAGCTGTGGGGGTTGGCATGGAACCATCTGGGGGAGGCTGATCACCCTTTTGAGGGTTCTCGTCCATCAATGCTGGTGGAGAAGTGGGAGGGGATGAGGCCGTGGGGATTGTGATGGAACCTCCCACAAAAGGCTGATCGCCCAGTTGAATGACCCCGCTCATCGACAGCATCTTCTGCAAGTGCGTCGCTGGAGAATTGAGAGGGGATGAAGGTGTGGGGGTTGGTATGGGACCATCTGGGGGAGGCCGATCATCCTTTTGAGGGGTCTCGTCCATCAATGCTGGTGGAGAAGTGGGAGGGGATGAGGCCGCGGGGATTGTAATGGAACCGCCCATGAAAAAGTTAACCTCCCCTTGAAGGGCCCCGCCCACCTGCATCTCTAGAACAGCGGTAGGGGATGGGGGCGGGGAGTTTAGGGAAGAATTGTCCCCGGAAATTTGGTCCTCCCTTTGGAGGGCCTCGCCAACCGCCAGCATCTTCTGCAGATACATCTCCTTGCGCTCTGGCTTAGGCATGCTATCACCGTCGATTCTGGCTTGGCCAAAGCCCTGCCTTTCAAGGCTGACGGGTTGGTTTACTCGGTGAATCGTGTAGGCATACAATTTCGGTATTTCGCCACGGATCTCTCGCAGAACCCCGGAGACTGTCCACAGGTCGCCACCAGGCCCGCGGACATCCGGATACCAGCACACATCGTTGACCCTTAAGACTCCATACTCTGAAGTGCGAAGATTGATGACGGGGGCAGAGTTGCCTCCGGTTTCGAGACTTGGGATAAGTCTGTCGAAAAGCCAAAATGTATCGCCCCTTTGGTATCTAAAGCCGTCCGACCCGCCGTCTCTGTAAGCGATGCCATGAGCATATTGCCGAAATGGCTCCGTCGATATGCCGAGCTTGCTGTATCTTGCGGAGGAGTGATCGATAAGATCCTTCATGTGAACAAAGCCAACCTCTCTCTGGAGTGCGATGACGCTAGATGGACTCTTATAGATCCGCAGAGCCGGAATACCATAGTCTTTCTGAGGGCTCTGGAGGGGAATTAGTACAATATTTCTGCCCCGCGGTGGCAGCGAGATGTCGTCACGGGTCGTTGGTCGCTTTACAAAGTAACGACAGACATAGATTCCACAATCTATGCTCGGCGATTCGGGTTTGCTCATTTTTAAATCAAGGACTGGAAAAAATGTGCTATGATGCTCTTCGGTTCGAAGGTTTGGCGAATAGACAAGAGTGATCTTCGTTCAAAGGCTCGATAAAATGGACAATCGTGATCTTCGTTCGAAGAGCCGGTAAATAGACAATGGTGGTCTCGCTCGAAGGTCCGGTGAAATAGGCAATGGTAGCTCTTCAGTTCGAAGGCTTATTAAATAGACTATAGTGATCTTTTGACCCGAAGATTTGATAAACGGACTATGGTATAAAGGGTTGGAAGGGAAGTCTGGTAAGTCGCAGTAGGGAGACACAATGAAGAGCTCTAACGGAAAGACAGGTGCGAGAAGCAGATATATAAGTAATAAAAAAAGTAGGGGCGGTACGGGGGACTGCATCGAGCTCCCCGAAGGTGTGTGGGTGATGATTGCATCGCCGTCAGCAGTCGGTCCAGTTCTGGCCATCCCGCATGCACGTCGAGCTGAAAAGATATCCCTGCCGCTGTATTTTATTTTCTCTTGAAGCGTTGCAGAGGTTTTGAACACACTGTTGATGACTTGGTTTGTCTGTCTGCGGGATTTGCTAGTAAAGATCTAAGCGATCTTATTGGCCTCATCCAGGGGAGAGTTAGTGTGGATATCGCCCAACTTGTGGAAGCGGGATTAAGATTCACGGCTCGCTTTTTGGTTGGTTATGCGACCCAGAGACTCTACCTTTCCCGGCCTTTTCGCAATAGAATTCACAATTGGCTCACCAAAGACTTCACATGATTTGTGCTTGGAGTGTGGTTAGATACAAATGTCGAACCGCTCCCCCGGGTCGCACCTAGACATAAGTCAGTGGTCGCTGAAAAACAGGTCTGATATTTCTGGGTTAGTGTCGAAGCCACTGTCTGAGGTTCAGTGTATGAGCAGAAGACCCTTTTCCCGCATATATTGGCACGGGTTTCAGCGCTAGAGATCGACTCCGAGGACGATGCGAGCATCGCTCTGTTGCCAGTTCACGCCCAATTATACAACAAGGTAACATGTAAATATACAACCTCAGAAAAAAATGAATTCGAATAGTAGCGAGTGAGCTTGGAGTAAAAGGGCTCGCACGTAAAAAATAAGGGCTGTCCTCGAGAGGCGCTGTTGCGGAGATCGAAAAGGAAGATTACATTTTTCGGGGGTGATGTAGTGGTGTGTTGACGCTCATCAACGTAGCTAATCTGCCTTCTCCTGTGAACCCTGCCGTGTCTCCCTAGTCCAATTCTCTTTCTCCCTTTTCCGTGCAGGTAGACTAGCTAGATATTCTTCGAATTCCTCTTCCGCCTCATTTTTCGGGGGGTGTGGTGGTGTGTTGACGCTCATCAATGCAATTAATCTGTCTTCTCCTGTGAATCCTGCTGTGCCTCCCGGGCCCAGTTCTCTTTCTTGCTTTTCCTTGCAAGTACGCTAGCCAGCCATTCTTCGAATTCCTCTTGCGCCTCATTTTCCGTCCGCCCAGTACCATCGACTCCCAGCCCTCCACGAATTTTCCTTCTCAGATCAGCCAGAGACGCGATATCAAAAACGTACAGCATGCTACCTGTGAGCATCATGGCAAGGCTCGTGACGTTTATGGTAGCAATATTCAATGCTTCGAGGGCATCGGTGGCGCCATTAGCGCTATTTGGCCGGTTGTTGGGCTGGTAGAATGCGGGTATTGATGCTTTGTATCGGCGAACAAGAGATCTCCGTGTGATCAAGGCGGAGAGGGCAAAAAACCCCGCTCCCGCGAGGAAAAGTCCGAGTTGTCTTCTAGGTCTATCGATGCCAAGTCTAGGCTGGTCCTCTATTGGTTGTGGAATCGTATCGCCCGCCGGCCTTTCCATCGTCCTCGCCTCACGTTGTGCGAACGCCATGCAGCTCCTAAGCTGGGCCTAGCACTAAAGGATTAGGAGGAATTCCCTTGGATGGGATCAGTCAACTGGGGGGTTGCTCTCTTCCTTTCGAATATAGGAGTTATAGAGACACGATGTGGTTTCTTTGCCGTGGGTTTCATACGCCAAGACAGGCGGTGACTAAGCAAATCAAATATTTTCAACGACATCAAATTGCTATCTATCAGAGAGAGGGATTGCCAAGTTCCCAAGGCCAATCCTCGATGTCTGGCCCTCCATTCCAGCCAATATTGAAACTTCCCTCATCTTGAACCGACTCAGGATGGGCGGCTTGCGCGTTAAGCTTTTCGTCATCCCCTTCGCCTTTGGACTCCTTTAATCCTTTGCATTCCTTTGCATCCCAGTCTAGGGTTCTACCCCGACGCGTATAGATTATCGCCGGTGTAACATCTGCATATCTCGTTGCTGGCTGCGACTCCAAATGGAAATGCTCGTAACCGGGGTTTCGCGCATAAACTAGTGTCTTTAGCCTTCTTTCTCGTTGGCACTATGATGGGTTCGAAGCACACACCGTGTCGATATATTTGCCATAGCCATAGATCTCGAGAAGCAACACTCCTAGCCTTGACGTCCTCTCAAAGTACAGGTTTAGAACCGCTCATCTAGGTCGGGACGGGAGAGGAGGTTCTGAATAGGCTTGCTGAAGGCTGCCGCGTGCACAGGCGATATTGGGCAAATCGTGTTGGGCGTGCTGGCAAATTTTGACGCCGATTCGCCCACATTGGGTTCGAATTCAAGGTTATGCAGATCCTCTACGTAGCCTCGTATAGCTACGAAGGGAGTTCCTCGCAGATCTTTAAGGGCTTGTTATTTTCCTGTATCGTACTCCGAGTTTCGTATCGGCCCATGGTATCTTCCGGATCGTCTACTTATTCCAACAGTTCCTAGAGGATTTCGATCTCGACATTCAACCCTTCTTTTCAGTCCACGGGGGTTCTCATATCCTGCATCATTTCTTCTACTCGCATCATTCAACTGTTATCTAGAAGCCACATCCGTTAATTTTCTTCCGCGCGACTATCATGGGATGAAGTAGTACTCACGACCGATCCGAGAATATATTATACACCCAGTGCACCGACCCAGTCCAGAGCAAGAGGTGGAAATGCGGTGAAATTGGCAAGAGCTGGTTCATTCCAGAGAGGGGGGACTCGGTGCGCCGACCTAGCCTAGGGCAAGAGGTGGAAACGCAGCGAAATCGGACACAGCATTTGGGGGATGCGAGTACTCCTCCACGTATTCCTTCAATTCAAAAAAACCCATATTATTGGCAACATCTGGTTTCAATTTCAGAGAAGGGGCATGTATCCCCCAACCCAAAAACTTATTTCATTGGCAGCGTGCGGTTTCAATTTCAAGATCAGATTCTATTTGTTACCGGATGGCTGGGTCCCAGAGCTAAATATTTAGACCTTCAAAAAACGCGGTGTTCGGATGTCACAGGACTCTGCCGTGCTCAATCACACTCTCGTTCATGGCCCAATTTCCCTTGTTGACAAGATGCTACCCAGGACAATGGAGTAAGACATCGAAATCGGTCTTGAAATGGGAATTTCCTCGGAAATTTCAGCTCTAGTCTTCACCTAAGGAGGACCATATTGCGGAGTTGGGGAGAATGGCCGGAAGAGGGGTCGCATATTTCGATTTGAACTACCTCGCCGCATCCCCGCTTCTTACACGCGGGCGGCACAGCTGAAGGCAGCAACACTCTCGAGTGCGAAAGATTTGGGTTTCCAGGGTCATCTGCATCTTCCAAGATCCATATCCCGGATCCGATGCGACAGGGGAGTAATTCGTCTGGTAGAGATATCGTCTATCTTACGAGAGTTTGGACCCATGGGCGAATCTCATGCATTAGTCCGTGCGGTGGATAAGGTGAGAACGCGCTCGGAAGAGGAAGCCAATAAAAGGGGCAAAGTAAGGAGCTTCAAACGATAAATCAAGCAATCATAAGACCCATCATTTTTTATGCCAGATGCGAAGATTGGGCGGCACATCCGCGCTCGATGCCGTTCAAGGCTCCAAGGTGATGACGGTGATGATGATGATGATGATGATAATGATGATGCATTGAAAGCGCCACGGAAGGCAAAAAGCGCACGGAGCATTCCGCTTGCGCGACCACATCAAGCCGATGGGGGTCATCGGAGTCGACTAATTAGCTGCAAGTTAGTTTGGATCGTTCTTAGCACGAGTCCGGGGGGGGAATGTCGTGACCTGCATTCACGCGACACACATGCAGAGAGTATACGCGAAGACGCGCCCCACTTGTGCATTGGCAGATGCTACGCCGCAGCCGTAAAAGGACTAGGGGACATCGAAATGTTCGTCCCATCATCGCGCTAGCGGACCCACTCACATAGCTCACACGGGCTCGCCCAATCCTCTCTTCGCTTACCTTTTCACTAATAAAAAACATGCTTTGGAGACATCGCCTACGACGAAAACGCACAGCGCAACACACACCCAATTTTAAACCGCTAGGCGAGCCCTTTCCCCGATTCCCGATCCACCGATAAAGGGAAACCCTCTCTCTCTCTCTCTCTCTCTCTCTCTCTTCTCAAACCCGACGGCCTGCTCCAGACTTCCCTCTCCTACCTCCACCTCCTCCGCACAGCCAGGCCGAGTAAAAAAAAAAAAAAAAGAAAAGATTCCAACCCAGCAAAGAAAGAAAGAAAGAAAGAAAGAAAGAAAGAAAAGAAAGCAAAAACCCACCGAAAACCGGAGTGGGCGGTGGGAAAAAGCGGCTAGCGAAAAAACCAGCCAGCCCAGCCCCCCCGATCGAAAAAAACCCTCCCTCGATTTAGTCCCACCAAAAGCCTGCTGCTGCTGCTGCTGCTGCCCTCTCCCGTCCGCCGTAGCGAGCAAGCGCGGGAAAAAAACTCCCACACCCACGCACGCATCTCGTTTCCAAGGAAAGAAAAGGAAAAAAATTAAAAAAAATAAAAAAATAAAAACACCGGCGCCCAGGTGGTTGCTTGGAGCCGTACCCCCCAGGGGGAAGGCTCGCTTGGCGCTCGCGGTGGCTGCAGGAATAACCGGGCTTTTTTTTGTGTGTGTGTGTGTGTGCGCTGAGAACCCCACCGTAAGTCTCCGAGGCCACCCGCCCTAAAAAGAGGAAAGGAAGGGAAAAAAGAAAAAAGAAAAAAAAAGCCCCTTCGCTTTTTTTCTTCTTTCGTTCTAGGTTTTTTTTGGTTTTTTTTTTTTTCTTTCTTTTCTTTACGGTTTTCCGCACACGGCACGGTGACAAAAAAGGTTCCAACTTTCTTTTTTTTTTTTTTTTTCTCGAAAGTTTTGCGCTTGGTGGCCCCCATTCACCCGGCTTGTGGCTTCTCGATGATCAGCCGCCAGAGGCGCAAAAGCTTACGTGAGGTTTCAGTGATATGTTCGTTTAAATTCCGTGGGTTACGTTACGCGATGACCGATGTCTAGATGCACCAGAAGAGACGCGATGCTATATAGAAGGAACCAAGAACAAACACTATCACAGCTAGCCAAAAGAGTTCTATGTCCTATTTCCCAAGGAAAACGCCAGATCAAACCCCCCCCCCTTCTTCCTCTTCTACTCTCTACTCATCTAGAACTTCTCCATGAAATTCTTCCTCACAGTCCACATGCGCGCTCTCTTCCCAAAGATATACAACGGGATAGTCATGGCTAAGCACGCTAGCTGGATGCCTCCAAGGGCCAGAAACACGCGTTTAGGACCCTGGGCATCTAGCCAGTGGTTGAAGAAGAGGGAGAAGACTAGGCCGTGGAACACATCTGTAGAGAATTAGTAATCAAGTAAGCGGGGGGGAAAAAAACGGGAGGTAAGATCACTCTTGGAGAAATTCAGTGTCACAAGCGCCTCCCCGGCGTATTGCCTATACGAGTCGACGCAAAAGGTGATGGCGGTGGTGCTCCCGAGAGAACATCCAAAGCTAATGACACCAAAAAAAATCGTCGGCACAATCCACTTATCCCCCACATCCGCGGACCACCCAAACCCCACCAACCCCAAGCTCGTAGCAACGGCCACCGGGATCGCCATGACGAGCCGAAACTCCGGCTCGTACACCCCGCCGTTCCGCTTGGTCATGAATCGCACGATGATGTCGCTGACTTTACCCGCAACGACGGTACCGAGGATGCCGCCGACGAATGGGCTGAGATACACTAGGCCTGTAGCCAAGGGATTGAAGTTATAGGGGTTGTGTTGGTAGACGGAGGCAACGGTCTCGGAGAGCACGATCAGCCAGCCAACAGAGAGGCTGTACACGAGAGCACTCCAGAGCACGGCAGGATACGCAAAGAGAATCAACGGACGAACGGCGGCGTGGAACCAATCGTCACTCCTGAGGCGGCCGTTCCATGGCTTGAGCGTCTGTCCAAATTTTAGTGGCGGTTGTTTCCTCCGCTCATCGGTGTAGACGCCGAGGGTGGAAGGAGTTGCACCCGATTGATCAGCATTCGTCGGAAACGGCAATTTCTTTTCCGTTGCTTCCGTGCATGAAGGCACCTCCGATCCACCCTGCTCTTTAATGTCATTTAGACTGTCATCCCGATATGTATCTGAGCGAATCGCATCACCGTCCGTCTTGTCAGGATTACATATCTGAGAACCCTCAAGGTCCTTTTGGGCGTCGGTGTCAATGGGTTCTGTAGCGGAGGTTTCTTCTAGCTGGTTTGCCCACTCCACGTGCGTCTCCTGCTTGCGCCTCTTCTTCAATTGAGGGACGTCTCCATCGACTTGTGTTAAGGAACGTTGAGGGAGGCGAAATAGCGGTAGTGTCCGTCGGTCTGTCCTCTTTTTTGGGCGAGGGGTTCGGTCCCAAAAAGTTTCTGGAACGAAGAGGAAGAGAAGAACAAAATTAAAGGCTACGATTATAGCCACAATCCTAGGCATAGAATTAGTATATGAGGAAGGAGGTGTTTAGCGGGAGATGATTCACCGAAACACCCATCTCCACCCCATGCTCTGGATTATCACCGCGCTCACTAAGGGCACCAAGTTCTTGCCGCCCAGAAGCAGCAGGGTATAGATGCCAACTCTACAGCGAATTAACATAAAAAAAAGCCGGTAGTGGCTAAAGTAAATCCGAGGTCTGTTGGAACCCACCTGTAGGCGCGCTCATGGAGAAAGAAGATCTCTGCGATGGTTGCAGATGGAAGACTTTCACAGGGACTGACACTTAAACCCATCACTATCCTGGCAATCACGAGCGATATATAGGTCGGTGATTCGGAACACCAGACGGCGCTGAACAAGAAGGCAAGAGTCCCTATAAGGTAGACGGGTCGTTTACCGTACAAGATCGCCGTGGGCGACGACACCACAGATCCTACACCCAGTCCCATCATATAAAGACCTGTAGTCAAGGCTACTTGGGGAATGGTGACATGGTATGTCTTTGCGACGTTTTTGAAGCCTGCGGCAAGGATTGGCGTCATCCCGCCGCCTACCAAACAATGCCATCCGAGGGACAAGAGCGCAGTGTTTCGTCGCCAGACTGGCCAGTTCAACGGGTCGTTAAGGGAATCGTCAGGCTGGGGATCGAGGATTATCTGGCCATTTGCGGTCTTTTTCTTGTCTTCTGCAGAGGAGTATACCTGGGAACTCGAACTAAACTGCGAGGGTAAGGACGACGCTGACGTCCTAGCGGGCTGCAGATGGAGACCAAGCGGTCGTTGCCGGGTCGATCTTGAGAGAAGTAGAACCGATCCTAATGGTCAGAGGTCAGATGGCTTTCTTGTTTAGTTAGGGTGATGTCAAAGCCAAAGACTTACCGGGCACTTCCACAGTCCTCTTATCGTTTAGCACCCCCAAGCTCCACTTTGCGTGTCCTTTCTCTCCCACGCCGTCGTTCTCCTCTTCACCCTTCTCCGCCGCTCCCTTCCATAAAAGGCCTTTCCACCGTTTCACCACGTTCGCGACAGTAGGAACACCCGGATCTTGTCTGCCGGCGGCTTGTGTATCACCAGCTCCAGTTCCGACGCTCCGCATGGCGTTAGGTTACACAGCACAGCACGAACAAGCGGCCAGCTGCGGGATTGGGCAACCAGCCGAGAAAACAACGCGACAAAAGGGTGCTGGTTGGAATGCAGCTAGATAATGAGTCGATCTGGTGGCAGCATGTTATTGAGTCATTCTATGAGGGCGAATGAATCTAAAGCCATTCTTATATGTAAGAACGGTCATCATAGAGAAGAGGGAAGAAGTGATGCCTGGGTTACCCTATCCCACATGCCAGCATTAAGCGTTGGTTGGCACTTAAGGCAACAGATGACAGCTGCAGGTCGGTTGAACGGATCTAAATCTAAACGCCACCAACCAGCACTCTGCTTTTTCTTCCTCTCCTTGGTTCGATGAGATCCACCATTATCCCATGGTCCCATATATTACTGCTCTCCTTGGCGAGCTTGCACTTCCGTCTTATACATTGCGATTAATTTTTCAGTTTCTATTTAAGAGTTCAAAGCAGGCTTGCAGACTTGAAACTGTCTTGTCTCGAGAACGGGACGAGACGGCTCAAGCTGATGAGGTGACGTCATGGGGCATGGTCGGGCTTGGCACGAGACCCCGATTAGTATCGTGTGGAGCTTGTCGCACCCAGATGACCTGTATCCAAACCACCCCGCATCACGCCATGAATGCGTGATGTTGAAGGCTCCTTTCCATCACCCCGCTTTCTATAAACCATCCACCAGAATACCGAGCGTTTCGATTTTAACCCGCTTGCTGCCTTCGAACATTCGTTCTTACCAATATCAGCCGCAGGCACCTCCCAGTCGCCCCACAGTATCGGAGCTGTGCTTAGGATAGAATGCGATGCCAAAATATAATATAGCCATATAGATCCCTTCCCAGAACCCATAGCCTCAATAATACGTTGAATGTGCCTTAGCTCAGGTAGCCAGGGCTAGGAGAGATGGCGTGGGGGTTGTATTATTCTAATGGATTATTTGTAGTATCCATGTACATGCAGATAAGATGATAGCCCGTGGAATCCGAGTAATCAATTATTCCTCATTCATTATCAGTCTTTTCGAGCCTCATCAACGATCCTCCCCCTCCCCAGTGTCCTTTCCATCACCGCCGTGTGCATTTTCACTACCTCGGGCACTATCAATGATTCAATTTCAAGACCCTCTTCTACGCTTAGATATTCCGGTTGCTCGGTAGCGTCACACCCTTCCGTGGCTTCAGCGTTTCCGCTCTTTAAAGCAGCTAGTCCAACTTGATCCTCGCTCCCAGAGAGGCTCTTCGTTCGTCGATGTTTCGGCACACGAATCCATCGATCTGGGGAACCTGGGGTCACAAAAACCACCTCCCATTTCCGCGTGGACAAGAGATTTCCGATGACGAGATGGTGTGAGTAACGGTCCAGAGAATAGTGAGCCTTGGAGGCGAGGATAGACGGATCCGTTTCAAGCTTGAAGCTCACAATCATGCCTTCAGGGGCCCAGCCATCTACCAGTCTTTTGAGGAACTTTGGGACAGGATCTAGATCGACAACCAGCCTCTTGGACTGAACACTGGTAACCGAGGGTTCTAGGCCCGTTTCTCTCCCAGAATCTTTAGCTTTGCGAATGTTACGCTCCGCAGCATCAGATGATTGAATCTTATGTTCCACCATACGGTCTTTCGGTACAAAGAAATCCGAAACGGCTGCGGCGAGATAAAACAGGCTCTTTGAACCCAGCGGTCTCATTAGCTGGGCGATCTCTCGGAGATTCCAGAGATAATCTGTGATGGTTGTGAATGGCAGTAGGAGCAGCATGTTGTTCTCTTTCGCCCAGTTGTACTTCCTTAGCACTGATAGCATTTCCTCCCGGTACTCCTCGTGGGCAACGACAGACCCATGAGATCCCTCTCGCAAGAAGTCTAAGAAACAGTTTGTTGAATGGCTGTAATGGCGAGAGTATGGTAGAAGGCTATATTGGCGGTGTAGAAATATGACAGCGTAGCCGGCTTTCAAAAAATATTCGGCAGATGTCGCTCCTCTGGTGCCAGCTGAAAAGTTGTCGATGAAACGAACAGTTTGGTTTTCCAATGGCACGGTTGTGCCGCCGGATGTCACCAAGACTACTCGTCTATCCCGTGATGCATGGTGTCCGATAAATGCTTTGGCTTGAGCTGAGTGAGTCTGTAGCGAACGTGGAGGGTCATTCATCGCAAAGTAGTCGTGTTCAGCTTCCTCCGCCGTGGATTGGCGCTCCAGTCCCGGCCGCGCAGCAGACATTGTAGCAATTCGGGGGTACCGGAGACAAAGTTGATGATGTTGAGGGTCTTATTGCGGAAGACCTTGGAATAGTGATGGCCCTGGAGAAAGATGAGGACGAGCCCTCTTCAAAACTTATCCAGTCGCGGGAAGAGGTTCTTGCTATCGTACAAATATGCTCCTGCGTCAGTAATAGATAAAGCAAGCCCGTTGGGTGCTGTTGCAATTGTCCAGGCAGTAGAAACTTCGGACTACAATCGAAGGTGCCGCCCACCTCAGGAATCTCAAATCAGACTAGACTACACAATGTCGATATACACGATAGAATATATTTCTAGATCTACCGAGGTGGATCTTAACAAGTTTCGGCGCAAGTACATGGTTCTGATGCACCCGGAGCAAGGGAACCGATGTCAACTCACTGGCCGAGGCTCAAGTTTACCCTAAGAGTCTAGATTCACAGCAAGGTCAATAAGGTACTAAATACAGCTATGTGAATATGCCTGGTTTCCCGTTGTACTTGACAAGGACACTAACATTTTATAGGGACGAGAGTTTTCATATTAATAGTTGATCTCCCTCCGATGACAAACACAACCTATCACAGGCGAGAGAGACTTTGCGGAGATGCATCCGTATGATAGTGGTAAAAAATTAGTTGAAGAAATCATCAACGCTCTCCATCGTTCATCATCTTATGTCGTTTTCCGGTAGTGAGGATTCCTGCGCGACAGACAGCATGGTTCGCTTTTTGTTAACAAGGTCGGGAAACGGCCCTTTTCAGCCAATGCGCGGTGGCGACGATGTTGGGTGCACTTCTTCATGAACTAGAATCCAAGAAATAGGCGGTGTTAGCCCACTCACCAATATTGATACAGTTACTCCACTACTACTGCACTACTACTGCACTACTAACGCAGCTAGTGTTAACACTGGCATTATATTTCCTGCTGTTCGCTCTCACCCTCAATATACAAGCATCGGCCATACCCATTCCACAGTGGTGATACGCAGAAATTCACAGGCTGGATTAGTAGGCCTTTCTATTCTCATTCTTTCCTGTTCCTTGTCCTCTTGAACACGCGTTTACAACAGCAGCAACCCACAGAACTACCTAATCAAGGTCCAAACTCACAAGTCGCTCACCCGCACAATAATGCACGATCCCACGCCTGCAGATGCGGAATTGCGCCCTGGCAATCTATCTTGTCACCAAGCCACGACCATAAGTACAGATTTAAGCCCACCTTGGAATGTAGACCCAGGCTGGAACGCTCAAATATCAAATCTCTCGCCGAAAACCTTAAAGCAGCTAACAGCTAAAGGTGAAGAAGCCACAGCATCTCCGTCAACACAAGGTGGTAACTTTATCTCTTCTATCAGATCCAATACCCCCCCAGTCTACCTACTAGTTTGCAACGATAGCAAACCTTCGCCACGCGAAATCTCCGTTCCACCTATCAGAGAGACAGAACCAGATCAGGTCAAGGCGCTGTGGAAACGAGTTATACGGCACAACAATTCCGCTATGTCTAAACCAGAGCCGGCGAGAGCTGGGAAGCAACAGGCCCGTAATCCCATCACCACCACCGCCGCAGCGAGCAGCAGGCTAGGAGATACAAATCCGAAAGACGACAACTTTCGAGATGCTGTTCTACAACCACATGGGATCCAGTTTACCCAAGCCATTGAGGATATGCAGGCCGGCACTCCTTACGCTCACTTTGGCAGTAGGCCACCAACCGGCCCTATGCTCGCTCACTACCGTGGTCTCCATCCTGACAGTCACGTTTGGATTCAGCTTGATGACAATTCGGTACGGCATATCATAGATCAGTACCGACTCTGCAGAGAGGCGGGGAGAAGTGAGCCTAAGCTTGCATGGGCCCACCTGCTCAAGAATGACAGCTATGTGAATGTCTTCGAGTCACCGGTCAAGGAGATAACCTACTCGACTTCGCACGACCGCCTGCCCGGCGAGCACGAACAGCCGCCCATTATAAAGAAAACTACCGACACCAGGCCCTTCCAATTCAGCATCAAACCAGACATCACATACCGGCTCAGCCTCCGCCTGTTCAATCCGGAACACCGTAATCTGGTCAAGTTCACTACAGTAGCTGGACCCTATGATGGCGTGGCATGCTACCTGACAGGCGAGTTCAGCAAGCACTATAACGGAAGTAACATAAAGGCCGAGAACAAGATTGCTGCGGCTTCAGCTTTCTGGCTGTATGCCAGGTGGCAACTCCGCCGGAACCGTCTATCCGGGGAAAAGCGCAATGACATCTCCGCTAGTGACTTCACAGACATCAAACATTACGGACTCATCTTTCACGATCCCTACTACACCATCTGGCTCATAAAACCTAAAACGCACTCCGACGGGCAATGGAACGGGGCTTCTGTAGCAAAACTGTTTGAAGGGGATCTACTATCGATGTGTGGAGTGAGGACATTTGAGCGGTGGCTTAACGAGATACACCACTGGGGATTAGGGACATGGTTGAAGCGGTTTAAGGATGATGTGAAGGGGATTGTGAGGAGGATGGAGGGAGGCGAGGGGGGGGTGAGTACTCAGGATGGTCGAGAGGGAATGGGGGAGGAATATGGAGGGGAGCAGGGAGAAGATGGATGGCAGGAGAAGAGCGAGGACGGAAAAGGGACGAAGAGGGATGATTAGGAAGAAGGGAAGAGAGGTTAAGACTGGTTATGATGTTACGGCCCACGGCCGTATAACGCTTGTGAATGTTTCGACTAATGCCCTGCAAATAACCAACCGAAAAATTACATCTAAGCTTAAGCCGAGAGGGTAGAAAATAGAAATAAAGATAAAAAAAATAGTTCAACTACAAAGCTGGGACAAAGTTAGCCACCACGTGTTCGCACGATCGAAATCAGATACGTATATATACATAGATACGAGCCATCACCCTCACCCTCTCGCCTCCGCGGTAGATACATGTAGCTGCTTCGTGCTTCCTCCATCCGTGGGCCTCACCACCCCTCGCTCCTCGCTTGTCCGGCAGGCAGGGAGGGGCGGGATCGCCTATCGAGAGGCGGGTCGCTTATCGGGGCCGTTATTGTTACCCCTGGTGATACCACCTCTCTCGCCGGTAAAGCAAAGCTCTCCGTGGCCGCGGTCGCTCATCGGTTGGGGGGCGGATAGTCGGAGCCCAGCAAAAACCCTCTGGTGTTGTCTGCAAGCGACCCGCGTTTCCTGCTTTCCAGCGGTCCTCGGCGGGTTTCGCATGTCCTGCGGGTTTTCTTCGGGGGTGGATGGGTGCGCCGTGTGCTTGCTACGGCGTGTAACGTTGGCTGCGTGGACCGGGACAACCGCGCGGGTCTAGAGGCGCCCGCGGGAAAAGACGGTGGGCATTCTGGAATCGGCGCTGCCGCGGGAAAAGCCGGGGAGCGGAGCAGCGCCGGTTTCGTTCCGCCGCACTAACGTTATTTACCCGTCCTACCGTAGATTCGTAGATGCAATGGAGATCGGATGGTGCTTTATCCTAATTAGCGGGTAGATTATTTCTTTTACTGGCGAATATCCTGCGGGTGTGTGTAAGTGCTCGTACTTATGCACAAAAGTGTGTTAGAAGCTCCTTCCTATTAAGCGAGGGCCACCAACAAGTGCCCATGACGCAAGTGCTGTACATCATTCTCTCGCCCCCTTTTGGGTTTAGCTCAGGTAGTACAGTCCCGGACTGGAAATCTTCCCAATGGAAGGATATATCCCGTCCATCCTCCGGTGAGACGTCGACGAACTAGCTCAGCTGGAATTTGAGCTGAGGCGGGTTCGCAGGTGTGAGAAGTTCCTGTAATATATTAGTTGGCATATAATGCTATCCACGTTAGCGGCGGACTTAGGATCCGACTCAATGGAATTGAATGCGGGAGGCATCATATGAGCGTGGCGTTAATGATGACGCTATCAACGCCCACCTTTTTTTTTCATGTTCATCACTCCTCGGAGATGATAACGCTGCTAATGTAAAAATCAAATTTACTCTAATATTCCCTATTCCGGCCAAAACTAACCCCCTCCCAAAGCCTCAATACTATGACTAAGTGAAAAATGGCCTAGTAAGTTATGCCGAGAACTTCCCAAATTAGACTTCCAATCTAACCATCCGAGCCATCTACCCGTGACGGAGCTCATTCGGTTGCCGTTTCAAGCAGAGGGAAGGGGTTTCTTTTTTTTTAAAAAAAAAAAAAAAAAAAACACTAAAATTGTGTGGAGCAAGCTGGATTCCAACAAATGAAAAATTAAAACACAATAAAACTGCCCAAATTCAAGAGTAGGGTGGTCTCTGCCCACCGGAAATACCCCAGGTTCTCTCCCTTCAACCATAAATAACTTTTTACCGCTAATCCGACCCATAGGTAGGCCAGGCCGGAGCCCCGCGTCAATCCCAAACGCCGGTTTGACGGCCTCGGTTTTTTAGCGCGTTACCCCCCAAAAAAACCGTGACAATTTTAGCCGTAAAAGCGGCGGAGACTCGGGACTTTTTTCGGGCATTCACGGTATTTTTGCTGCGGAAAAAAGTTCCGATTCCCGCCGCTTTTACGGACGAAATTAACTGTTTTTTTTTTTTTTTTTTTTTCATACGGTGTAAACCGGTCACGACTCGTGAGCGTGTGGAGGGGGAGCAGAGCGTATCGGTTGGTGTGATTGTGGGGGGCTATTAGAACGTGCGTGTCAAGAGCGCGGGGGAGGATAGCGAGAACCTTATGTATATATATATACATCTCCATCGAGCTAAGCCTTTGTGATGATGGTGCGGTATACCCCCCCCCCCCAATCTACGCGAGAGGAAGATTCCAGCGCGTATAGGATAGGCGGCGAAAGACTGGTATAGCTCGCTGGCAAAGAATCCAAGGCCACGCATTTCCCCGTAAATCTAAAACTGTCTGAAATTTCCCTCTCTGCAAACACAAAATCTATCTGCCGGCTACCAGATAAGATAGAACTTAAGGTAGAACTGTCCTCTCATGTGCCCTTAAGCCTCCCCCACTCGGGCTTAACCTCTACATGCCCATCCTCATCAACAACCTTTCCCCGATCCCATTCCCTCCCCTCCCCCCTCTTCGCCCACCGAACATCCTCCTCCTTCCGGGTCCTGCCGCTCTCCCAATTTTTAACCTCCTCCTCTGTAAAACCGGCGGATCGCAGCCTCTCCGCACCCTGTTGCTTCCATCGCTCTCTGTCGCGGAGCGTTTCGAGGGCTTGGTCCCAGTCGTCTTCGCTATCGGAGTCAGGTCTGACGTCCGTGGTGGGATCATAGGCGGAGGAGAAGTGCGTGTCCATGGTAGAGGAAGCAAAGGTACCCCGGCCGCGGGATATTACTTTGGGTTCTGGTGGAGGAGGGGGTGGGCCGATGATGGCTGCCAGTGGGTCGGATTCTGAGCCGGAGGATGGTGCGAGAGAAGGTGCACGTTTCCTCTTCGGAGATCGCTGAGCTGAGGTTGAGTTATGGCGAGGTTCCTTTCGCTGTGGTAAGGGAGAGTAGTTTGAAGATACGGTGGAATGCCTCCTCCGGCGCGACCGGTAATACTCTTCATCCTTCTCTCGTTCTTTAGCTGAAGCGCGGGTCCTCGAGCGAGACCGATGGCGTCTTCTACGATCCCTATCTCCGTCATGCCTCCTCCGAGGCGGTTCCTCTGACCTACTCCGCCTCCGTTTTCGACCTTTGTCCTCTTGGCGGTCCCGCAACGGACTATCGTGGTCTTTGCTTCGAGCACACTCACTCTTCTCCCGCTCTCCACGGCCTTCCCTCCTGCTAGATCCGTGGGATCTCTTGTGGCGGTGCCTCCTATGACCACTCTCGTAATCACTCTCATTGTATTCTAGCCTCTTGCGCTTTGAATATCTCGATTCCCTGTCTGAATCCGCTTTATCCACACAGTGGGTGTCTCTCGAACGCCTATGAGTGTCACCCTTAACCCTCATACCCTGAGGGTCAGGTTCACATTGCAACGCTCTTAGCCGCACTCGCGATTCATCCACTTCCTTTGCCCGAAGGGCTGCGTTATGATTGTCCGTTTCGCGGATAATATTCCTCAGGAACCTTGTATTTGGCTTCGGCGCGTTTGTTGTAGGCCTGTTACATCTCTTAGCTACTATTCAGATTTGAATTTGAGTTGAGATCTTCACGAACCTCTTTGGTAGAAAAGCCTGTAAACCCATGGCAGAGTACCGTAGCGAGCGGTCAGCAGCATCTTTCTTGAGGAGCTCAGCAATGTGACTGTCTGATAGAGACTCTTCGGTCGGCATAGCTACCTCGCCTGTGGCGTTGGGCTTGTTGTTTGGGGGTACGTCGTTGTTGCGGCGCAGTGCAGTTAGTGAGGTAGATCAACTAGCGAGTGTTCAGGAAACAAAAATGTGCAGAGGATATGGCTACCATTGGATCACGATGTGTATATGTCCGAGAGGGACTCTCATAACTAATAATCACCAACAATAAAATAGATGGATAAGAGAGGTACCCTTGGAAGGCCACTGGACAGGAATCGAGAAATCATCTCAGTAAACACTTCCTCAAGCTTTCGTTTTCGACCGAATGTGAGTACTTCCGAAAGTAATAACAGAACGATCGACTGCGCATTTCTTCTCTTTCGAAACGAACAAGATTACGTTGACCAACCTTTGCCTTCGTCTCGCATCTCACGGTTTCCTTTACGATTTTTCCTTTCTTTCCTCAAAGGTGCCATTTAACAACCACATCACACAAGCCGCACCCTACCTATCATGCTCCTGCCAATCCCCCACCATCCCTTCCTCCTTATCGCGCTCTTCTCCCTCCTCTCCCTCCTCATGCGGGTCGCCCCCGTCCTCAGCTCGTCCGGGCCAATACCACCCGAACCTCCCCCCGAAGACTCCCCCCGCATCTGTCCTCTCCCGAAATGTAAAAGGTGTCCAACAGCAGAGCAGATCCTGGCGCCGGGGGTGGGGTTTGCATTAGAGATGGGGTACGGGTATGCATCTGTCTTGCTTATGTGTATCTCTCCCCCTCTACCTCCATTACCCTTGTATTCTTTAACGCTATCCTCTTCCCTGCGCCTCTTGGCTCCTCTTTCTCCTGCGATCTAATCTGCACCCTGTTATCAACATTATTAACTAACTATAACAGCACGGCAGCTATAAGACTCCATGACGGCAAATATCAAACCATCACCCGTATCGATGGCACGCCATCCTACGCCTTACTCCTCCGCCGCCTCGCCACCGGCCCGCAAAATCGCATCCCAGACCATATCCCCTCAACCTGGGGAAAACTACGCTATTTGCAAAAGCGCGCCCAACGCGTCTTAAATAAGTCTTTGGGCTGGCCGGCAACCCCCGAAACCGCCGTCCTCGCAGACCTAATCTCAATGCTAAAGGTCGAAACCGCAGCCGCGCTAGGAAATGGACAACAAGTAACCCGAGCGGTTCTAAGCTCACCCGATAGGATCAAACTCGCCGGCGAAGAAATCACCGACGTCTTCGATTATTTAGGGATCAGAAATTTAATGGCTGAGCCGGATACGCTGGAAGACTTGTACGCCACGTCCTCCGCCTACGCCGGGTTTGGGATGGGGTTATGTGAGCGATACACCGACCCCTACGCCTGCGAACGCGAAGAATCACACTTCCCCACCCAGTGGCTTTTACATCTCGACTTCGCCCCCGATAACCTGAGTGGGGTGATTATGGGCTTGAATAGTGTAAAGGGTGGCTCCGTGAAGGAGGCGTTTATCGATCTTGAGTTGGGGCTGGGGAGGCTGGATGGGCCGAATAAAAAACCCGGCCTGGAGCCGGAGGTGTACTGGGCCGCCGTAACCGACCGCATCCGCACCCCTGCTCAATCATTCAGCCTGCAAATCACACAACTCATACTCACCGGCTCCTCCGCGTCGGACCCACGGTTCAAAGCCGCAGTTAAGGACGCGTTGGGAGGCTTGGTAGCGGAGGGCACGCTTAAGGCACTGGATGAGGAGGGCAAAGATAGTAAGGAGAAGAAGAACAAAAACCTAGACCTTGTCTTTGCGACCGCTAAAGGAGCAGCGGAGTTCGCGAAACGCAGACAGGAGGGCCCGGTGAGGTGCGTGGAGAGGGAGGAATGTAAGCGGGCCAGGGAAAGATTGGGGCAGGAAGAGACGGAAGCAAGGGAGCTATAAGTCAGATGGATAGAGAGGAGTTCTTATATGGAACCTTATGCGACTGAACTTCGACCAAAAGCAGCCGATGGGCTGGAACTGAAGAATTTGGACGCCAGGCCAAATATAGCTTGTTGCGTGAAGCTCCCACTGCATATCTAGAAGCTTTATTTTATATTATCTGTAATTCAGGATACATATAAGTCTATCTATGAATAATAAAAATAGTATGTTTCATATAAGTTTTAATACTGATAAAGTTCTAGTTTTTTTCTTAAAAATTTTTTAAATCTTTTATATTTTTAGAAAAACAACTTCAAAACATCTAATCTTTACTTTATTATTCTTTTTTTTATAATACAGATTACATCTTACTTTTCACCTGAATACTGAGTAACTTATATTTTTATATATTATTTTCTTATAATTTAAGTCTTATCAGTTTAAAGAATTATATCTTATTTTTCATATAGTTATTTAATATACTCTTTATCTTAAGATAAATATATTAATTGATTTTTTTTACTAATAAGAGACTTTCATATAATAATTCAATAAGAAAAACTATTTGCTTTTAGAGTTGATCAAATAATATATTTTTTATATTTAAAATTAAATATTATTGCTAATTAAAGATAAAATATTTGATGATTAAACTTGAAATTTATAACAAATTCAATTAGTTTTATAACTTATTATAATAATAGTTTATATAATTATCTGTCATGTTTTTTGAATATTATTAACTCTTGACATGCATATTGAATTTAATGTTTAGTTACTTAGAAATATATAATAATTTAAAGATTAGTCTAATTTAAAGAATGAAAAAGTTAAGTATTATAACATTGATTGTATGTGAGATGAGTTTTCCCTTTTGAAGTTGAGGGAATAAAGCTAATATTTTCTATGATAAGTCAAATGCATAATAGGTAAAATGGAAGAAGGAGAAATAGGAGAGAAAAATGTGCTGGTAAGTAAAACCGGCAAGAGTTGGCAAGTTCCGCCCACTAACAAAACTTTCCCCCTGTACCTCCGTACTCGCGCAAACCCAGGTGAGCATCACCCAGGCTCACCATTTAAAGCGGCGCCAACTAGGTGGGTCTTTTAGAGCCAAGATCGCACCCCCCTGTCCACACAAATGTAAACAAACACCACGCTTCACACCCCATCACCCCATCTAGTTAGTTATTTCTCAACTGCAAACCATGGCCACGCAAAATATCGAAGAGGTCCTCTCCAAACTCTCGAGTCTCCAAGAATCCTACGAACTCTCGATCATAAAAATCAGCGAGCCCATCTCCGCCCAATCCACAAGCGACGCGACTGGGAGCCGGGGCTCTGACGTCTCTACGGATGCCTTTGAGAACCCAAGTCCAGCAGTGTTGGAGACGGATTTAACACACTATAAAGTGCGTCTATAACTATTCTACCCACACACCTCAACGCGCCCGGCTGATACCCTCGCGCTAACAACCCCTCCAAAACGAACAGGAACTATTCTCCAAACTCCGCTTCTCCTACCTCGAACAAGTCACCAAAGAGAAATTCCTCCGAGCTATAGTCGGCGATCCCCCGCTCATCGTCGAACACCAAGAGAACGTAGAACTCGAACGCCAGCTCGTGGAGATCAAAGCCAACCTCAAAGCCCAGAAGCTTAAGGTCGCCGAGCTGGTCGCGGAACTAGAAGAAAAAGGCAGGGAACTCGCGAGGAGTGCGTTCTTCTTCCCCCATCCCCCATTCCACCACCCCAGCCCACACTACTAACGCCTCCTTCCCCCCAGGACACCAGTCCATAACCCAGCAATCCCACCTCCTCACCACCCTCCCCCCCACCATCAAAAACCTCGAATCCTCAATCCAAAACCTCCAATCCGCCCACCCCCCGCCATCCCCCTCAAACCCAACCCACCAACACCTCCCCCTCCAGCCAACCCTCTCTCTCCTCTCCTCCCAGAAATCTTCCCTCGCGCATCTGAATCATCAGCTTTCATCCCTCCAATCTACCCTCCCGCGCAAGACCCTCGAGCTCGAGAGGCTGGAGGCTGAGCTGAGGCCGCTGGAATCTAAGAGGCTGGGGAGTTTGGCTGGGGCGAGGGAGGCGAGGAGGAGGAAGGAGGAGGGCGCTGGAGGGGTGGGCGATGATTTGGAGGAGAGGGGGCGGTGGTGGAGGGGCGTGGAAACCGGGCTGAAGGAGCTTTTGGATGTGGATGGTAGACAGGAAGTAGTGAGCGTATGAGCGTATGAGCGTGGGGTTAGCTGGGTTGGGGGGTTGTGGCGTTTTGGTGCATGTACACATTATACGTGATTTCTTGCTGGTAAGCGTTTGTCACACTTGTATCTATATACGGTGTCATCAACTTTGGTTTTGTGCTTCACGATCACAACTAATAGTACAAGTGAACAGCACTTCGTAGCTGGTTGATAGTATCGTAACTGACACGCACTCCTGAGTTCCAATAACAAAGGATTTCCGGTGGCGACTAGTGAGTTGAATAGCATAACAATGAGAAATCTCAATCGCAGCATCACTCCAGTACCCGCTCTGATTTACCCATAACTTCTAATATATCCTTAATATCCTAATATTCAACTAAGCCCTCGCAAAGCTCTCAGCACCTGAGGGCTCGATACCAAACCTGCAATTGTCTGCACCTCCGAATAGGGGGTCCTCAGTGGGCTGGCGATGGGGCTTAGCGAAATAGGAGACGGTAGGTGAGAGCGTGGGTCTCGGGAGACGGGGTGGACTCGTGGTGGGCTCAAAGACGGAGATTCTGAGGGGTGGGACACTACATATACCTGAACAGTTTTAGTAGGGGAGTTGATACGCGAAAGCAAATCCAATGGAGCTCCTACAGGTTCAGATATCCCTAATTTTGTCTAATTCTGCCCGCATTTCTTCACAAAACCTCATCCACTGGTGTTTCCCCACTTTAGGCCGCTTCCCTTAGCAAATCCTCGCCGCTATGTGGTACTTTAATGACCGTGTGTTCCCCTTACGAGATGTTCGTGGATGAATTAAATTGGAATGGCACGAGTTGCAGACCACATGAGGCTCGCCGGTGTACCGGTTTGCGGCCTGTCTGAAATTTCCCCAAATTGGCGAGGTACGCATCTCAGAGTCCCACAGAGGATCACTTTCACCATTGCCCAGCTCCTTGGTATACCAGGTCGTTTGTTTCCACCACCGAAGAAAGTCCCCCCCTCTACCCTTTTGAATAGAGGATGAATTTTCCATCCCCCGTAATCTCAAGATGTTCTGCCTCCCCTTCGCCACTATCAATGATTCTGGGCTTAAGGCGAGGGAGTTTAGTGATCGTGGGCTTTGAGAATGAACTGAGCGGGATGAGTTTGTTGGATCGCTTTCTGGTTCCCCCAATGCCAATGTGCTCTTCTAAGGTGTATAGGTGGAAGCCTGATTTTTCGGAGAAGCGCCAGATGCAGCTTTCCCTTTAAGGAGGGAGGTATTCGGTTCTGTCTCAGCTTCGTAGATAGTCCGCCGTATTGGTTTAAAAGTAAAGGTGGAGACCCGATTTTCTGGAGAGGCGTCGGATGTAGCCTGTCCTTCAGGTTGGGTTTTGACTCCGTCCTAGGTTTAGACATGGTACATTTCGGTGAGCTAGGATTGTGGGAACCCGGTAAGCTAAAGTAGTGAGGACTCGATGAGCCAGGGTTGCGAGGATTGGGTGAACTAAAGTTGTGAGGACTTAGCGGGCTAGAGTTGCGAAAACCCGGTCAGCTCGAGGTATTGGGGCCGGGAGGGGCATCAGTGAAACATCCATGATCAGATCGACTCAGGGGCAAGGCAGATGACCTTGCAATCCTAACAGGATCCTAACGGATTTAGAATTAAGGTACTGGAAAACCCGTAAGGAAAGTTGCACGCCCGAAACGCAGGTGGTCGGGCCTGATATGCAAGGAGGTGAGTTGATATGCAATATGCGAGGGGTTGAACGCTCGCATGGGGAAAAAAACAAGGTGGGGATAATAGAGCAAACCAGATAGGTAAGCAAACTGTTCCTCAATGGGGAGTTGTGGTCGTCCGTGGAAGCTGTCTGTTCGCTCGTCCTTGGTCGCCCTTAAGTTGGTGTTTTTAGCCTATCTGCGGGCAGCGTTAAACGCAATACGAGAAATGCTCTCATGACGCGGTGGATAGATATAATTGTTGTGGATAGTTGCTGGGGTTTTGGCTCTACGAGAGTTAGTGGCTGTTAAGTGGTTATGGCCTTGGTTCTGGTAACCGACATTTAATCCCCCCCGCAGATTTACTAACAAGACGCCCGCCCGGAGCTCTTCACAAAATATTGCGGCGCATACCAAGCCGTTCAGACGATAACCAATAGCAGCCGATCAATGACAATCGGTTAATAGCAACGATATCTGGAGATGGACGTTAACAGGCTAGCAATGTAGAATAATAGGCTTAGCTGGAACTGAGATACTTGCCTGGTCTCTCTGGAGGAGCTGCGAAGAGTTGAGGGTGGAGGCGCGAAAGAAGCACGGAAACAACAAGAGGCGCTAGCTTGCTGGGAGAGAAAACGCCGCACCGACGATTTATATGTAAGTGAGATTCGTTATAACAAATAAGTGGTATGGATACACAGGTCATATCACGAGAATTTTTACAAAAAGGCTTAGAGAAAGGGTAAACACCTCATACTACAATAACTCCCAACGCGTCTGGCTGCGCGCACCTTTCCTCAGAGGTATTGTCCATATTCAAGAACGAACAAAGTAGTGAAACCTAAGAGACCGACCCAGATTGCTTTTAAGGGAAATGACTAGGTTACATGTTGGGACATCATGGATCAGAAAAATTTGTTAGAGTAGCCGTAATCTCTATAGGCCTGAAAGTCACCGTGGAAAAGAAACTTTCGGTAGAATAGAGCATACTTTCTCAAACCAGACCAAATAACTAACCCTAACCACCTCCGTATACTAGCAAAAGTCAACAAGTGTGGAGTTTTGGTGGCTTTGGTGGTCGATCGGGATTGCTCCCCTCGCGTTCGGCGACTCGTTGGTGTTGCAGATCGAGAAACTATTCTGGTCTCGGCCGTTTTGCACCGTGTGGGTTCCAATTCCCATCCCCAGCACCATTTTGGTTGTGCCCGCCGAAGAATGCAGGATTGAAGTGTGGGGTAGGTCCTTGAAAACCACCCTGACCTGATACAAAGAAAGAACTCTTTAGTTGCCCACTCTGAAATATCAGACTATTCACAACCGGATTTGCAGTATGCTGTCCATCACGGGTGTTCGCTCTAGATGATGCAGAACCGCGGTTGTGAAAATACTTACCCATCATAGGGCTATTGAATCCGCCCGCCATAGGGTTATTAAAACCGTCCATACCTTGACCGCCAGCTCCCATTTGGCCCATGTTCATACCACCCCCTATGCCGCCCATCTGGCCGGGCATACCTCCTCCCATGCCCATCCCCCCCATACCCATACCGCCCATACCACCCATCATGCCATTCGGGCCCATTCCGCCCCGACCGCCTCTGCCACCAATTGGCCCACCTCGCATGCCTCCCATCATGCCTCCGCGATTTTGAAAGCCGCCGCCGAATTGCTGCATACCTTGCATTGGGCTCCCTTGGAATCCTCCCATTGGCCCTCCCTGAAATCCACCAGGAGGTCCGCCACCCATTGGTCCAGAAAAACTGCGTTGGCCATACCCACCACCGCCCATGTTACTCATTGGACCTCCACGGCCACCAAAGCCACCTCTTCCGCCTCTAAAACCTCCACCCCCCATGTTATTCATGCCGAAATTGACCTGAGGAGGGTTCGGCCCAGCGCTCACTCCAGTAGGGTTGCTGAAGCTGCCGGTTTGAGAACGATTATCTCTATCTCTTGGACCATCTTTACCACGAGCCGGAGCATCTTTGGGGAGAGTTCGAAAAGGGTTGGTCGCAGGGGAGGTGAAAGAGACCGTGTGTCTTTTCGTCGAGTATCCTTGACCATGGAAGGCTTCAATCTTTTGCTTGGCAGCAGTTGCTGCTTGGGGGGACGTAAATTCAACGAAGGCTTGACTATCGCACAATAAAAACAAATTAGAGTCCCAACAGAGTAAAGAATACCATTCTAATACCTACCCTTTACTTTTCCCGTTGACTTTGTGCTCACTAAAGGTAATATCTTTCAATTCATCTTCACATTCGGCTTGATTGATCCAGCCACGAATATCATCATCGGTAGTCCACCAGTGTAGATCCGATATGAACAACGCTGTGGTTGCATTCTGCTCGACTGGTCTGTTATCAGGAGCTTCCTTACGCTTTACACCCTGTTTCTGCGGTGGTAATTTGGGTGGGTTCTGCTCAACTCCCGAAGACCCATCAGAAGTTGCAATCTTCTGGACGCCATTAGGGCCCTCGCTGCCGCTGTTAGCCATCTTGGTGTCTTCTTCATGTTCTTCGAGCTTGACCCTAGACGCTCCATTAGTGTCATGGCTAGTAGTGTTAGCGTAGTTGTCGTCAAGGATCAGCTCTTCATTTTCCTCCTTCTTGTAATGGTCCCCCGACTGCGGTTCGTTGTCGATGTCGCCGTAGATATCGATGTCGAAAGTATCCTCTTCAGCCATTGTAAGCAATGGATGTTAGAACGCGACTAGTAGTATGAATCTTTCTTTCTCTTGATTGCCTTATAGATATGCCTTGATTCGGTCTGAAGCAAGATGTACAGGTCTGTAATGCGCGATGGAGGGAATCAGCTCACGGAAAGAACTTCACTTTTGCTAGAAAAATGCTGAGCGAGCACCTGAGCGAGTTAAAAAAGTGGCCGATTTCTCGTTGCCACCAATTACCTCAAGTCGCATACAGCGACGCAAGAAAGACAGACAATACATGATAAGAAAAAAGGTGGTAATACGTACACTCCCTCTCAGTAGCAGCTCAAGCGGTACAAATCTAAGTAGCTAGCTAGCCCCCTGACTTGCGTCACAAATGTCTCCGTTCTGATTGCCTTCCTCGGCAAATACAGAGTACGTAGATTTTGAATAGGATGAGGACGAAGAGAAAGCTCTGGTTCTGATCTCGTGGCGCGAGTAAGAACGATTAGGGCGAACGATAGACAGGATATGATTTGACAGTCACTGATGATGCAGCTGTGTGTTTCTTGAACCCCGTGATGGAAACCAATCAAGCGACTGCGGACACGAAAAGCAATCAGAACAAGTCGGTTGTCTAACAGAGACACAGACTGAACACGTAGTAAGCCCTGAGAGATAGACCCGTCGTCTGCAATGAGAGATAGAACCCCTGCCGTGGCTAATTTGCCAAATTGTTAGCGATCTCAACCTCAAAAGTGCAACTTCATCGTCCCAGCCTCGTATCGTGCTAGATGAATGGGCAGAGACAATCCTTGACAAAAGAGAAAAAGCCCGTACAATAGCGTTTCAAAAATGAGAATGACGAGTTGAGCAACGTCGGTACGACTCCGCGCGGGATGGTAGTGATCGCGGGTGATAACTCGGCGGGTAGAAGGTAAGAAGATCGGTTGTGTTGGAACGGAGCTGGCCAGATAGGATTATGTAAACGAGGTCCGGTATTCAATGTACGCAGACTCGGCGTAAAAGTGTGGCTCGACAAGGCCACTTTTCAGAAATGCGTTAAGGAGCATTTATTCATTTTCGAACCCTTCACACTACTTCATCATAAAACAACGCCATCCCTCTTCACAAAGAACCGCCGTCGAGATTACATACGATGTCTGAACAGCTTAAAGAAATTGCAGAGATCCCTCGCGACTTTCTGCGCGACGGCACACTTTTCCTCAACCGGTGCACGAAACGTTCGTTCCCCTTCAAGTCTACTTTCGACCCCAGTAGCTAACCTAGACGCTAGCGGACAAACGCGAATTCATCAAAATATCTCAAGCGGTTGGCATGGGTTTCATCGTCATGGGCGTCATCGGTTATGTTGTAAAATTGAGTACGTGAAACTCCTCGCTGTAGCTGCCTCATCATGTTTCTGCGATGCCAGGTCCAACCCCCTTGCCTAGACGCCCCACGGTCATCACGAGATTCCTTTGCTGATTGCGTCCTCGATACCAGTTCACATACCCGTCAATAACATTTTAGTGGGCGGTGCATGACCTTGTTTGTCGCTTGCTGGATATGCATTGTGTCAAGTTTTGGCATAGTGCGTTGGTGGACTGTCGGGTGAGAGGATACCAAGGGAGTTCTGGTATGGGATCAGCGGCGAACGCGGTGATATTATCCGACGGGTGGTTAATACGGGACGCAGGTCACTTTCTAGCACCGAGTGCCTTCTGCTGTATTATAACTATTCACATCTTTTAAATTGGAGCGGGTCAATCGCGCTGATTGAAGTTCCGCTCTCGAGATCTAATTACATGTTACGTATCGACCTTGGTTCTGGAAATTGTGCAAATTCTGCCCTATGACGAATGTAGGAGCAATTGATTAGACAATATGAAAATGACCGGTTAAATAGTCCTAGCTATACAGAACACCATTGGAAATATCCCCGCCCAAACCCACACCTAGGAGGTAAATTTGACTACAATACTTACAAAATCATAACTGTTGCTTAGACGTGTACAGACACCACAAAGTGTAATCACCAAACTTCATACTCCGCTCCTTCTCTTATGCACGAAAACTCATTAAACCTACTAATCGTCCTCATCATCAAGAAGAGATCTCGTTCTTACCCTAGTGCGTCCTACCCGCCGCGGCACTGAGTAGAGGCTCTCGTCGTACTCTAGCCTCTCGTTGACCCTTGTACCAGCTTTAGGGCCTGCTTCATCCTCATCAACGCCATCATTCCAGACATGAGTTGTGCATGTCCCCGTTGCCATACCCCAACCGTTCCAACTAGTTGCTGTAATACCGTCATAATAACTGATTGTTAGACTAGCCAACAACAAGAACGGGCAAGAGTTAGTCTAAAGAACGCACATACCGGCGATGATAGGCGCACTAGGGTGCCAACTAGCATCTCTTACACATGTCCTCCATGCGCCGGTCGATCCGTACTGAACGGCATAGAAATTGGTCAAGAGCTCTGGGTCCCGTGGTCGTGAATTGTGCGTTCCTTTCTTGACATCGACTACGCCAGCCACTGTGGCGTCCAGGTTGTAGATGTAAACCTTGCCATCAAAACTACCCGTGTACACATACCGGCTGTTTGAGCTAGTTGGCGGAGAAAAGTGGCACCGTATCAACGTCTTGAGCACCTTGTGGCCTCGGAAGGTGACAAGCGAGCAGTCGTGTGGGTGCGGTTTATATTCATCTTCCTCAAAGGGCGGGTGACGGTAGTCAAATCCAGAAGAGTATTTGGCAGGATCGATTGTGCTGAAATGCTCCATACTCACCATCTTCCTAATATCCCACAGTTTCATTGTTTGGTCCTTCCCGTTGCTAAGCACATATCGGCCGTCACCCTTGCTATCAACGTAGGTGAGGCCCTCGGTATGACCGAGGAAGACACCAGCGGCACGGCTATCACCCATGGAACGGCGATCCCACACTTTGAGGGTTGTGTCGTCAGAGCCAGAGAAAAGGATATGAGGAGAAGTCTTGTCTCCAAAACAGACCGCATTGACATCGTCATCGTGACCACGGATTCTGAGGGTGGATTGCCGAGTTTCGAGGTCGTAAATATATATAGATTGGTCTGACGCCCCTGCAGCGAGTTCGCGGCCGTCGCCGGAAAAGCGAATTGACCATATCTGTTGGGCCGTTAGCAGGTGCCATAAAGCTATATATCGTTCCAAATAGTTCTAACCCCGAAACCCGTACGCGCACCGAATCCGGATCTTCCTGTACCTCCTAACCCACTGATTGAAAAATCCAGTAACCAAGGTTCGCCCGCCTCATCCGGGTCCGTCGGGGCTAGACAAACGACACACTGAATGGAGCTATAGGCCAGGAGTTTGTTATCTGGGCTGAGTGAGGCATCCGTAATCGTCCACTGGCCATAGGGGTACTCTACTGTTCTATAATATTTCCACCTGTAGGGATTAGACGTGTCATAGAGGCGAATTTTGAAGTCCTGACCGCAAGAGAAAAAGAATGTTCCATCGTCAGAGAATTGGCCTGAATAACATCGGGCGTCGTAATGGATTATGGTGTTAGCGGCTGACGTAGGTATCATAGACTTGAGCGATTGCGGCAGAGTCAGCAGATGTCAATGGAGTCCAAGGTAATAACATACTTGGGCCATGAGTCTACTTTGTATCTGCTCTCTTACTCCAGTATAAAAGCCAAGCTCTCTCATGAAAATCCGACTTGACATCCCAATACCCTTTCTCTCATGGCCATCCTCATATAACTCATTATCACCGAACGTACCCGAACTCATCAATGCTCTACCGGCATCACTCGGAATAGAAGGATATCTATCCCGAGCTCGCCTTCGTTTACCTATTCCCCCATACCCTCCTTCCGGTTCCTCATCCTCTCCATCCTCATCACTGTCTTGATGCCGGCGTATGCGCGTATGCAAGGAGTAGCTACCGAGTTGTTCAGCAAATATACCCACCTGTCCTAAGAGGTGTAGAAGCTGGCGGCGGGTCATGGGAGCTTTAGTTGATAGTCAGTTTCTCAGTTCCTAAGGTTCGAAGTTGAAAGCCTACAAGTAGCTAAGCGGCCAGCGCGGGACTCCCGACTCCCGCTAGCAACTGCTTCACCATCAGAATCGCCTTCCTCGTCCTCTTCTTCGTCAAGTGGGAATGCAGCTCTCAAATACTCTTCAGCGCCTGCGAAAAACCAGGGATTCGTCAGTAGCTACTTTCATCCGAGGTCCCTGCCTCCCTTAAACGCCAACAGCATCAACCCGGACTCACCGTGATACTGGCCGCTGTCATCCGGCTCATCCTCGTCCTCCATCTCCATATCATCGTCATCCTCCTCGTCCTGCCATTCGTCTTCCAGACCACGCGAAATGATACGCTGCCTCGATCCGAGTCCGCTATTATGCGCGCTATTTCCTTCACCCTCACGAGGCAATGAAGCACTCATATTATCAAGTGCAGGAGATGCGGGTCAATAGAGGGGCCAACCGATAGCTTATCGATAAAGGTCTCACCGAGTTGCCGCCGCCTTAAGGGGAAAGCTCCAAACTAGAAAGTGTTATGTTATTGGCGAAACCACACCGTCGTCACTACGGTCCCGCTACACCATCAAACATTGAAGAGCTCGGAACCAGGTGGGAAGGAACTAGGGCGAGGGCAAGTCACCGGTGCAAAGCCTCGGTAAAACTCAGGCCTGGATGGCTCCTGTCCTTGCTTCTTCCTATATCTACTGGCTGCTCGATAAAAGGTGGTTCCAGGTCAGCCTCTCGACATGACGCTGATTTCCCGGCTATTCGTGCTGGGTTCGCCAAGCTTGGCGATGATATCAATATTCTAGCAATTCAGGATGGAAATGAGATTACGGAAATCCTCTAAGATTAAAGAAGACATTACTGTTATTAAGCAACGCCTGGACAATATGGATCGGAGCGTGGGCGATATAGAGTGGCATCAATCGCGGGATGCAAGCTGAAGAAGCCCCAACCATCCATCCACTCCCCCTCACATCACCGCTTGCTAACCTCAATCAAAATCAAAACAGCGAACAAGTAGTGTTATCCGCTTCGTGAACACCCGTATAACCCAAGTCGACCACCCAATCGAGGCTCTTATTTGCGAGGATGACCTACCGATCCCAGGCTTCTCAGCTACCGCACAAGCCATTCTCGATCTCGGAATGGAGGCCCTCGATGCCATGTTGGAGCGCCAAGGTCTCTCGACGGTAGGGTCATTAGGCGAAGAAGGATCGCGCATTGATGCACGCTGGGGTGATCAACATCCGCGAGGGCACGCTTCGTTGACCAGCGGGTCTGAATACTTGTGGAAACCATAGCGGGTAATTCCGCGGGGATAATGCCGGTTACTATGGCATAGGATATTACTAGGATAGGAGGTGTAGCTCTCACTAGCCCGCTGGATCGAATTGCGACAAGTGTAGAAAGAAGGGAAGGGGGGGATTATCATCTTACGGTGCAAGTCTAGAAGGTTTGCCATTAGCTGAGAAGGGACTTGTTCTACAACTCAGCAACAAATTATACAATAGAGAACCAATAATCGGAATAAAATTCTCAGGCAGTAGCGATGCTCTATAGTAATCCCTTAGCTGAAGCCAATGGTCACCCCAATGCATACCACCTCCAATCTCTCGGAAAGAAGGCGCTTTTGAATGTTAAGGGAATATATTCCCTTCTGGTCTGTGGTGAAATGTTATTTTTATCGACTCAGCCACAATGCAATCGAGGGGGGTAGTGGAGACTTTCCCCGGATACAAGCATACAAGGCTATGCACATTTACATACAATACATAAAAAGACCCGCTCTTAATGCCCTAGAACGAACTAGCTGGTAGAGGCCGTTCTACCGAGATCCTAAATGCAACCTGCTCTGGTAATATTTTTATTTGCTACTGCACACACATTGGAGTCGGAGATCGATCTAAATAATTCTATTGGTTGGGATCATAAGACTTTTTGAGAATCCCTAATCCCTAGGAAGGTATCTCTTTTCTAAGCTCTAGAGTGTTTCCGGCCGTCGTGGCCTCCACAGGATTATTCTGAAAGGGGGACTCATTGTGGAAAGGAAAAAAAGGCTAAAGGCATTCGGGATCTATGTAAACAATGCAGTGCAACTCGAGGTACTTGTAGGGAACCCTCTATTGACAGGAAAGGCAGGCATACCGAATCTAGCCCTATAAACGAATGACGAATGGCGCTGTGGGTATTCCTAAAAACGCATAGTTGATGTTAGCATACAACAGCCCGCACGAGAGAGTCGAGCTGCACAACCTGCTCTATAGCCTAGCACCTATGGACAACCTTTGGATACTCCCCCTTACGTTTCGGACCTAGGAAGCACCGTTCACGACCTCACCGTGCGCTTTCTGGAAATAGGCTTTACTATCTTTTGGATTCGCTTTGATGGATGCGCTCCCTGGGTTCCAGTTTGCGGGGCATACCTCTCCATGCTCATCGGTGAATTTAAACGCGTCGATGAGGCGGAGGGTTTCGTCTACGGAGCGACCGACGGGGAGATCGTTGATGGTGATCTAGAAGGAGATAGAAAGATGATAGTTAGCTTGGTAAAAAAAAAACAATGGATAACGAAGGAAGGGTGTGAGATGTTGGCTGGATGCCTAACTGAGGGAGGAGGGAACCATGAGTGTAGCATCCGGTGAAGCTTAATTTTCGGTAGAGATTCTACGCTTGAGATTGCCAGGGAGTTCTCATTCTCGTCCACCACGGTCACTCACCTGCCGGATCAATCCTTTCGGGTCGATCAAAAATAGGCCCCTGAGAGCGATCCCTTCATCCTCGATCAAAACGCCATAATCTCTCGACAGCCTGTGGTTCTTGTCGCTCAGGAGCGGAATATCAACGCCGCCCAACCCACCGTTCTTCCTAGGCGTCGAAGCCCACGCGAGCAGGCTATACTCGGAATCGGTCGACGCGAACACGACAGACGTACCTCTGGAGGCGAACTGCGAAGCTGCATCGGAAAAAGCGACGATTTCGGTGGGACAGACGAAGGTCCAGGCCATTGGGACGAAGGCGAGGATCAACCACCGACCCTCATAATCGGAGAGCGAGATGTCTAAGCAAAAGCAAGCGATGAGAGAGAGGTTACTACGATACCGAGGGTCAAGGGAAGCAAGCAGGCAAAGCAAGCCAGCCAACAACTCACCTTCAAAAGCCCCATTCACAACAGCCGTACATTCAAAATAGGGAGCAGGACGCTGAACCCGCGCCTTTCCGGAGGAAGCCATTCTGGAAGAAAACAACCAAATAGGATTGTTCAAAGGAAGCTCAGTAAGTTTTTTAGGATAGGGATTCGAATTCGAATTGAGGAACGCTGGGCGAAAGGGATAGGATGGAGTTCCGACGGAGGAAGAAAAAGGCGACTAGGAGAGTTTTGTGTACGTAAAGCTTGTTTATTTTGTTTTTCTCTTGTTTACATTTTTATGTTTTATGTTTCATGTCCTCTCGGGGCGGGAGGAGCCAGCAATGCTAATAATGCCCTTCCTTCCTTCCTTCCTCCCCGTGATGAATAAAATCATTGGGGTAACGGTGTCCTTCATGTGAGCTGAGTTAACCGGGGTAGGGCACTCTATCCCAGACTTATCGTATCGGGCCCATATATATTATGTATATATATATATATACACGTGCACTAGAAAAATCTAGAAACCACGACCGGCTCAGCGGGGGCTGCTCGTGGCAGAGTGGGGGATAAGATGAGGATTTTTTTTTTTCTAATAGGAATATTCGCGGTTCGTTGGATATGACTTGGATTCCGTTGAGGTAGTGGAATGGGGGTGGATGCAGGTGGTCACGTGAGGGAGAGACTGGCGCCGGAGTTTCCCTTCTCTGCTCCCCTTCCCCAACCTCTCCCAATGCATCTTCTCCCTCACTCCCTTCCTCTCTCGTATTTCCCCATCCGTCCAGACTCATCCATCTCCACTCACCCTCCCCTTCCTCCCTTATCCTCCCTCTTCCTCCACGCCCCTGCACCCTCCCTCCTCTTCCTCCTCCCTCTGCTCCTTCCTCACTTTCAAAAGGCAAGCCATGTATGTTAGTGAATAACGGTGCTTTTTCTTGAAGCTTGTATCTACCGAGTATCTCTTCGATACGTTCGAGACTTGATCACCATTTTTTTGGGGGATTACCTTGGAACAACTAGGTAGAGGTGACGAAGTTGTGGTTAACTCGAGAGCGCAGACCTTGATAGTGATATTAGAAGAGATATTAACTTCGAGCAGAAATAATATTCGTAAGCGACTTACGTTTTGCCTTTATAACCGTTGTCAGAGTGCTCTAGCCGCAGGTCCGCGCTCTCGAGTTAACCACAACTTCGTCACCTCTACTAATTGTTCCAAGGCAATCCTCTGAATAGCTTGCACAAATGCGTGTGCTTGTTCTGGGTTGTTATATAGTGTGGTCATCTTAGTTTCGGACTCTGAGCACTCCCACTCTCTGATAGCAGTAGTAAGAGGCGTTGGGGAATGTGCATACGCAAAGTGGGGCCAAGCCTTCAGAGAGTCTTTCATTTGCTGTTTCAACCCCAGGCTAACCATCAGGGAAGTACGCCCTGATATCGCAGTGGTTACATAGATCTCCTTCTCGGACGTTCTTATCAATCACAATCCTCAGTGTAACTAAGTTTCCTTTTCCCCTTAATTTCCTGTCCAATTGCGTCTGCCTATCGTTATCCTGACCCTCTGTCTCGAAGCCGTTATCACCTTCCTCACTTAGCTTCCTAGCCTTCAAGGTATCCTCTCAAAACTTCCGTTCCCTATCTTCGGTAACCGGTGGCGTCGGCGTTCGTTCGCACATTCGGTATTTGATATTAGGTGCACGACCATTCCTTACCCCCTCAAATCTAGCGGCCCTCTGTTCGATGTCCTGTCCAATAGTGAGAGTAGATGAGAGCGTATGGGAAAAGACCTCGATAGGCTAGCGGACACGGTGTTGATATCGGCCGATGACGTCTTTCGCGAGTAGGAAATCTTTGAGTTCGGGGGAGAGTTTCCCTGGCAGGGCTTAGTTATCCTCGTTCCAGAAATACTCAATTACAGGTCATTTATAGGGTATGAAGATGCCAAGTCCAAGGGTTCTCATATACCTCTTCGAGGACCAGATCTGATTCTGGAAACTTCTTACCCTTCGTGTTCACCTTGGGCCGCCATACCATCACTTTTGACTTTTTTGTTTTGCGGCATTCATGGTCGAAGCCAATCACAACTTTAATCTCCCAACAGGAGTTCACCATATAGGTATCCACAAGATAATCACGATCTTTCCTCTAAGAAATCGAGACCTCGAAAGTGACTCGAGGATGTAACGCCATCTGCGGTCGGAATGCGCTATTGGGGATGTGCTGCGAGATATTGCAACAGGAATATGCGACCATGGTCTATAACATCTTGAACACTTTGTCCAAGCGACTGGGGGACTAAGCCTCCGATGGCTAGAGGTTGGTTACAAATGTTGAACAAGGACCGTCTGATGAAAATCTCCTGGGCCATAGTCGTCGTGCGGATAGCGGCAACCATCAGGGTTGTAATCGTAACTAACTGCACCATCGGCCCCATGTTACCTGGCTCAGTAACTCTCCCACACACCGAACTTTGTCCTCCGCATAGCCACGGAGGTCCTCGCCCTCCTCCAGTTTACTTAACAGCTCCCGACACCCCGGCGGTCTTATAGGGAGTTGAATCCACTCCCCATCAAGTGTCCCTTCTCGATGGCTGCGGAAGGAATTGAGGATATGTAATACTGATACTGAAACCGGCCGCTTCTCGTCCAAGGGCAGGGGAGATGAAAGTTGGGTTTGTCGATCGGGCAGCATGGTGCTTGGTGACGCCAGCACTAGGCAGGGTTTGATGCTGTACTACTAACTTTTAGGTAGTTTCCACTGGGCATATAAAGAGCAAAGACAAATGTGTTGTACGGAGGTTATGGTATGACGGGGTTGGAATGAAGTGAGCATTCAATGAGGTTGATTCTCTGCTTAATTAGGAAGAGCAGAAATAGTTTGAGTGTTGACCCGCACAGGCTAAACACGAGCACTCCGTTGAGGGCACCGCAATGGCTTATGATATCGAATAGGAATATTATGCTCCTGAGAGTCTACACCTCGGTCCCACTAATTTCCCATATAAATAAGAATATCCTTTTTATTAAAATTGTTCCTAACCTGCTACCACCTAAATCCTTACGGCTAAGTGTCGGAAGGCTTACAAAGGGATATTCTCCTGTAGTTTCCTAGGAAAAGCTTAATCTTGAGATCGATTCGCCTGACTTGAATTCCAAAGCGTGTACCGTTTTCGTACAAACCCCGGAAAAATCTATGTTTTGCGGTCACATGAAGGCCCAAAGTTGGCTTGGAGTCGTTCGAAAGAGATCCGCATGGTGTTGATGTGTGGGGTACTTGAGTATAAGAATATATGCCCTATAAGAATGTCCCCCGCCGGCCGGACCACATTCATATAGCCAAGTTCGACTATACCACTACCACCTCATGAAGCAAACAGATATGGCCTCATCTCAAATCTCTCGTTCATCCTATCTCACAGTCAACCATAAACGTACACTTGCGCAGCAGCGCGAAACGCATTAGGTAATCGAGCCACCCTGAAAAAAAAGAAAAACGGTGGATATCTTGGATGCCGATTCCAACACCTTAATCGTGGCTGACTGGCCCTTCCCATCCTTTCCCATACTCACGCCAGCAAAAAAAGTTACAGGAAAGGAGTGGTGGGACCACCAATATAACGCGATAAGAGATGTTTTGTGGGTGCATATGACTACATGACTACGTATAAACAAGAAAAATAAGCCTGGAATCTAGAGCTACTACTGTAATTATTGCTCAGGAAACTTTCTTAAACGGGGTTTTGCGGTATATGTGTATGATAATTAAGGTGTTTTTCTTTGCAAAGGCGAAACGAGAGTACGTTAAATATCCACGAAAGAAAGGAACGGCAACTGCCAATCGATAGGAAAGCCCGCTCGCCCGCCCCTCTAAGGAGCTATGCATGTAAGGAGACTAAAAATGAAAAAAAAGTTTATGCAGTCTATGAATAGTAGAAAGCTTCGGCGAGATATATCACTCCGAAGCAGATAAATGCGATGGCGCCTCCTAGCGTCACTGCGGTGGAGGAACATAGAAGTTAGTGAAAGCTAGGTAAGGCAGGTTGGGTGAGGTGGTGGGTGGGAAAACCATGATAACTCACCAACTCTAAGGCTAACTTTCCCCGCGATCGCCCTGCCTCCAATTACGGCTACAGTGGTACATGCCGCGTGCCCCATGACGGCACCGACCGTAACCCACCAGTAGTCCTGCCCAGCCGCCATCGCTATCGTGGCGATTTGGCTGCGGTCACCCCACTCTCCGAGAAAAGTCATGACGAATGTCTGTACCCATGCCGGGCTGAGGAGTAGAGAGAGGAGGTTGTTCAGGCCTGATAACGTTGTGTAGACCGAACGTCTATTGCGAGGTGATGATGATCGGGAGGAGGAGGAGGAAGGGCTGTGACGGGGTGAGGGAAGGCGAGTAGCCGATCTTGATTTGCGCGAGCCGCGGCCTGATTCTAGCATGTAGGGTGAGACAGATGAACGTCGCCTTTTTCCAGCTATGTGCGCCTTTTCTTCGAGTTCCTGTTCGACTTCCTTCATCTCCTCCCCGACGCCTTCGTCCGGATGCATGGCCAATCCCTCCCGCAGCAGGCGGCCGCCAAAAACCAAGAACAACACCGCTGCGAGATAGTTTGTGAGCCGCTTCGGGATTAGTGTGGGGACTGCGTGGCCTAGAACGGCGGATAAGACAGTCATAGTGATGAGGGCTGAGAATGCGGCGGAAAAGACTAGGAGGCGAGGATGTTTCATGGCCATCAGTGCGGCGATGAGGAATGTCTTGTCCCCAATTTCGGAGAAGAGAATCATTGTCAAGGAGAGGGCAAATGAGTGGAGAGGTTGAATGAGGCCCGTGGATTCTTCGGTGGATAGTGGAGGCTTGGATGAGGACGAGCTGTGATGGTCATGTAATACAGGGTCTTTCTTTGAAGACGGAGGTTCTGGATGAGCGATATCATGTGGCTTTTCTGGTAGATCAGAGGGTTTCTAGGGTAGGCGGTTTATTAGGACCGTTCTGGCTGACAAGGGATGTAGGAGGTGACTCCTGGGGGCTCGTCGGAGTATGCGAGTGATGGGCTTACCTCCAAGCCAAATGCTCCCTTTGGTCTCTCTAGTGCTTCTTTTTCGATCTCCTTACTATCCTCCTTCCCCCACTTTATCCTATCCTCTTCGCTCGGTGGAATTGGTGGCGCTTCTTTTGGCGACTCTGGTCTCATCTCCATCTTCTCCCCCGTCTGACCTTCCTGTGCTTTGCGCTCACGATTTTTCTCGCTCACTCCGCCCTCTGTGCCTGTGGTACCCTCCTTGGGCGATTCACGGTATGGATCATCCATAACTCCGTCGTTAACCTCAGGTATCTCGGGCGCATGATTTTCAGGGGCCCGTAGAGGTTTTGGTGAAGGCTTCTTGCCTGATAATAGAGGTTTCTCCCCTTCATTCTGGTCCAGCTTCTTTTTATCCTTGTCCGACAAATCTACCCAAGGTCCATCGTGAGGTTTTCCATCCTTGCCATCGACTGGCGCGTCTTTGGTGCCAATACCTGGTTTTGAGACTGATGTAGGAACTGCCAAGAGGGTCGATTGTTCGGCAGATCCCGCCGCTGCCGCCTGTGCCGCGGCGTCTCGTGGAGAAAGAAGAGCGTCTGGCCGTTCATTCGAACCCGGCTTCGCCAATGCAGTAATTGCCAAGGATGATAGAGATGGTATCAGGAGGACAAGTAAAGGGGAAGGCCGTCGTCGGAGCTTCATGTCGAATGTGAGCTTGGGTGAAATGCAGGGCTAATAGAACGATCACAGCAAAAGACGATAGAATCAGGAAATAACGCTTGGTGGTGGCGGAGGCGTAGTCTGGACTGTAGGTTTGTTGATTCTATGAGACGAGCGATATAAGTTGATATAAAGGCAATGTGTTCAATAATGGGATGTGTTCGGGAAAGGAGTTCGCCGCGACTGAGAAACGTTGGCGGCTCAAAACGTTTAACTTTAGAGCATGCACGGGCTACGCGTTGACTGGTGGCCGCTTCTCCTATGATAACTTCATTCAAAATAGTGTCAGAATTGCTACAAATTCATAAAATGCTCTTACGGGCATTTTGTTATGTAAATAATACGTGTTGTGAGAACTATGGTTAGAAATAATTTAACACGTGATCAGGCGCCGCATTACGACTAGCTAAACCCGATCTAAACAAAACAATATACCGTTCCGCGACATAATCTCGACATCATTAAATCTTCAATTGAACCGCGGTACTACTCTAGATGCGCGATTGAGGCGCCGTGATTTTACCGATCCGCCACTACTCTTTGTTCCTCTGAAGAAGCGCGTCTGGAGGTGGAGCAATGGCCGACTCGTCACTCGCGTCTAAAAGTCGTCGCAGAGAACCAAGCCCCCCAAAGCAGCCGGCTGGGAACCGGAAGACAAGTTCACAAAGTCTACTACAACAGACGAGGAGGAGTGGTAGGACTCTTCGAAGCCAGAGCCGAGAGATCGTCGATGATGATGGCGCTAGAAATGTGGGTAGAGGCCTTAGCAGAGGGGTACGACAGGCCAGCACAGAGAGTGCGGGGAGCGGACAAGGCTCGGATGCGACAAAAGTACGACAGAAGGGGAAGGGGAAGGGGAAGGGGAAGGCTATGAGGGCAGGTACAGGTGTAGGAGGTAGGTCTGGCAGATGCCATCCAACGTTATGGCTGATCGGGTCAATCTTCTTTTAATATTGCTACCGGTTGCGTTAGCTGAGGTTTCGCGGATCCCTTTTCCAACTTGTATTTGTTGCATCCTTCCTCGGATGTCTTGGTGATTCTGTTGCCTCAGCGATTCTTTACATCTTTTCATCAGTCATCGAATATCTAAGGCTTTCCCTGGAACCCTCCACTCCGCATCTTGGGGTCCCCGAGAATTGCTAGTAACCTATGGCATACTCCTTTCTCCTCAGCTATCTGGAGTTCGGGAATCGGCGCGGAAATTTTCATTTCACATCCAAGGGTGCTCAGAAGTTGCTGATATCTTATTATCCAGATCTCTCTACCGTTGCTGAAGACCCACCTGTGGAGTATCCAGACCTCGAGCGACACACGCCGCATGGAAATGACCGACAAGATGTTGGAGAGGCCGATGTGCAAGTGCTAGGAGAAGGTGTTGCTGCCGAGACGGATGAGGATGGTCCAAAGGATACTCCTGAGTCGCCGACCGCGTTCTCCACCATCTCAGGAACAACAGCGCGCACCTCACATTCCGCTCAAGAACTAGCGGACCTCGATGCAGAGCTGATACTGGAAGTTCTGCCATCTCTTTCAGATACCTCGAGTAGACTACTTGGTGTATTGGTCCCAGCTGGCGCAACCAGGGAAGAAATTACGAACATCACGAGGCAATTACTACTGCCTGGTTCAAAAACTAGCAGGCGAGTCAAGTTCCAAGAGAGCTCCTTCCAAAGCGCAAGGGGGGAGTTTGGCAGCGACCAGTATATCGACCTGTCAATTATAGGCCGAGCACTGCTCGGCGTGAGATTAACAAAGGATATTGGAACTGGACCTTGGTCGCCAGACCCCCTGTTGCAAAAAGCCAACCTTGCAATCTTTGCGACCCGGATGCTTGTCCACCAGCGGGGGAGTCAAGATCTTTGGGCTGCTGTCGCTCTCCTTGACAGCAAATTCCCCGCACCGTTTCTTTCGACGCTTGAGTCTAGTACAGGACCTACGATCGGCAGCAGCCAGCTTTTACGACAAACCTTTAATTTAGCGTTGAACTTGCGTACCCAACTAATGCTCATGATACTTTCCCAGCACGCGGAAAAACCAAACTACGATCCAGATGCGATCTTAAGGTATGTTTTCTTCGAGGGGGATAAGGTCAAGGAGTGGACTGTACCTGGCTTGGGCGGTGGGGGTTCGCGTTTGCCGGATGAGTTTGAGAGATTTGTTCTTGAGCGCATAGAACGTATCCGTCGGTCTTTCACGGAGCCTTCAGAGTCACTCTTTGTGGCGGGGGAGCCTGTGGAAATGCCTGCTGAGCTGAAACGGCTAGAGGAAACATTTCCGTGGATAGATTTTCTATCGGAGGTGGTCAGTTGGACCAATCTTAGATTGGAAGAAATTGAGCGACAGATTACTGGACAGGGAGGCACTGGCGCGATTGTTCTAGCGCTAAGGGAAGAAATGGACAGGAGGCAGAACGAGAGAGGTCGCAATATCGGAAATGACGAAGCGGGAGGGGAAGGGGGGGCTGATGATGAGGCAGATGGGGAACGACTAATTGACCTTACTTTCGAACCGCCTGGGTGGAAAACGAGGGGGAGTTCCGACCATGAGAGCGTGACTGGCGGACTGCGTCTCGTAACGGAGGTGACTCAAAAGGTCCCTGGAATAAGGTATGCTGATTTCTTCGTTTGGTCTACTCCCAGGTGCTTTTTGTGCTGGAAATACACGTGGTTCCGTTGTTGCATAATATCGCAATCCACCCTAACACTGCCCCCACTCTTTTGGGCTTGCTGTTGAAAATTTGAATCCAAAGACCTCACTGGCGCCCGCATTTGGGGGTGGATTCGTAGTGAACTTGGAGTTTACAGGCAGCCATTCCACAACCAACAGATCTTACTTGACAACTTTCGTCTCCTCCGGGTGGGCCTTAGGCCTTCACGGCTCATTCGCAGAGTTTTGTCTATTCGTTATAAAGCTGGGGAATTTAGCTGACCTATGATCTCGAACTAGTTATAACAGTCCTGCTGGGGTCGCGTACTTGAAAAAGCGGGAGGTAACTCTCCGGTCAGTTCAGGAACTGAAGCTACCTGGTCTGGATACTTCGCCGTCACGGACAATCGACAACCAAACTGCATCCGTCGCTGGCCCATCACGGCAAACACGAACACGCGATTCTGCAAGCAGGGCTGATGCGATGACAGAAAGTCAAGTTGAAGACGACTGGCGGCCTCAATATGACGATGAAGAGGACGACGAGAACCACCCTGTGGCGATAACATCATCAGCACCTCCATCATCGGCACCTTTGATGGTGAGCCGTTACACTCGCCATCAAGGAGAGAAAAATAAAGAGAACGTGACGCTACGCGGAACGCAAGGAGAGCCGCCGAAACCGAAAAAGGCTTTTATTGATCGGCAGGCGGGCGCCAAACGCGTCGATTTTAGTGAGGATCTTGAGGATAGCCAACCGACATCGTTCCAAAAGCCGAAAGTTATGGATAAGGGCAAGAAGAGAGCAAGGGATATGGAGGAACAAATGGAAGAAGGCAGCGAAAGTGACGACTTCGAAATGGACAATCGACCGATTGATAATCGGCGGAAGAGACCACGAACCGGGCTACAAGGGGAGAGAAACGCGCCTCTAATCCCAGCTTCATCCACACTAGAGCGCAGCCAAACCAGCCGAGCTCAACGGCGTAGCCAGAACGGCATCAGCAAGTCATCGCAGCAGCACCAAGACGAAGAAGGCCCGAGCAGGCATCGGCGAGAAATTCGCGCTATCATTAGAGCATCTGGCCAAGATGAAGACTCCGACGAGGCCGACGCCGGCTCTGACCTCAGAGCCGCCCTCCGCTATGACTACGTTAATACGATTGCGAAACGCTTCGTGGGCACCAAGAAGGTGTATAGGACCCAGAAACGGCGCGCGTGGACGGACCAAGAGGTCAATCGGCTCCTTGAACTTGTGGAGGTGCATGGGCCATCATGGGCAAAGATCGAGAAAGTTGGAGATCCTATTTTGGCGGGGAGGTCACAGGTTAATTTGAAGGATAAAGCGAGAAATATGAAGTTTGATTTTGTAAAGTAAGTTTTGTCCCAATCCTATTTTGTGGCCATTCTTCCCGAGGAAGAGGGAAGAGGACGAGTAGGAATAAGTTATGTATTGTGCGTGTCTTGCGAGTTTGCTGATTTAACATATACTTCGAATAGGGCGGGCCACGATCTTCCGGTGGGGTTTGATCAGGTGAGATTGAATCGGAATCAGATTAATCAGCTGCATGACTTGGGTGTTGGATATGAGCAGTAGCACGGGGGAAGTCAGATGTCAGGAAGGTTCGAAGGGGGTGGCGTTTGTCTTTCCACCTCTTAGCTAGCTGACGGCGCATGTGGTCTTTTTTTTCACGCTCACGCTCTCTACCAACTGGTGTGGGGGACGGAGTTATATGTACTATCAGACTACCCATGGACGGCTGGTGGAACCCGGGTGGTGATTCTTTTCCTTGTTGTCCTCAGATGTGCCAATTACCCTGTCTTCTTTGGGGGATTAGAATTGACGAATGAGGGTTTTTCTTTGGATTTTCTGGAGGTTGTACAGATATTAATTTTCTATGCCTGTGAAAATGGGAGACATGATATCCAAGATCAAGTTATACGGTCAATCCATGTTTCACGTAAATGCGCACGTCAGGTCCTCCTCAGCCTCTCCTCTAGCCCCTCGACCCTCCGATCCCCGCCCATCACCACTCTCTCTACTGCCCTTTCCCGCCCTTCCTCTCCAATAACAACACACTTCTCCACCATCCCGCGGATCCCAATACGAGCCCTTCCGACCCGCCCATTAGTCCACAGGATTCGCACATCTCGTCCTTCCGCATCAGTCATTTCGAGGGCTCTTATGTTGTGTGCGCGCTGCCTTCTCCCGGCGGCGGGAGTGGGTCTGGTGAAGCCGAGAGAGGCGCGGAGGGAGGAGATGGCGGAAAGGCGGAGGTGGTACGATGTTAGGTGTCGGCGAAGGGCGCGGATTAAGTGAGGTAGAGATTGCTCGGGGGGTGGTTTATGGGGGGCACTTGGTTGAGGGAGGTGGGTAGAGAGGAGAGAGGTGAGGGGGATGTGTGGTGGGAGGGTGTGGCGGTGGACGCGGAGGGTTCGGGGGGTGGTGGGGTTACGAGTTAGGAAGATGTAATAGGGGCGGTGAAATTTCCCTGCGTCATAGACGTTAGATATTTATATCTAAGGGTTTCCAATAGCCTATGTGCCCAGCGACGAAGCCAGGACTCACCACCAACGAAAACCTCAATCCGAACACCAAATACGCGTCCCTTATCTACGGCATATGGATCCGGGTCTTTGACCTCGAACATGGTCGCGCCAGCCCCCATGCGATAGAGACATTCTTGCGCGTGACGCGCTTGTTTGCGCGAACGGGAAAAGGCGGTTGTGAGGATAGGGGAAGGGTCAGAAAGAGAGGTCGACTCAAATTGGGTGGAGGAGGAGGCGAGGCGAGTGAGGAGGGTTTGGGGTCGGTTGGAAGCCACAGTAGTGATTGTAGATTGGTGAAGGAGGGTTGAACGGCGGTGGGTTAGATGGCGGACTATTGGGAGAGGGAAAAAGTCAGTTTGCAGATTGCTTTCTGGGTTGAAGGGGAGTGGTACTCTGAGAACGGATTGCAGCAATCTCTTTATCGATTTGCGCGTCAGCCATTATGGATATCACAACGTGCAGATAAATAGACAATAGAAAGCAGATGCGATGGATTTGTTGATAGCGCCTCCGGACATTGTTGTTGTCGCGTGTAAATGATGATGCTCTCACGTGACCCAGTCGCACAGACCAACTCCCTGGCGAGTCCAACACGTATTTCCAATCCAACCATTGCAACGGTGGCCTTAAAGTCGAACTTCTGGCCACTGAGCAACGGCCCAGTCTTTCTCTTGTTCCTTGCAGTCTGACACACTCTTTATCCGGTTTATCGGTTTATTGACCAATAGAGACTTGGGGATGCTACAAACGCCACGTCTTTTGCCTGTTTCTTTGCGAGATTATAGGATAGATAGGCAGGGGCGGCGATAGTGAAGAAGCTGGGCATACTAACGTAGAGGCCACCGAGTCACCCGAACCAAAAAACCACCCGGACTGCATTGCATGGATGCCTACCCCTCTAGCAGCTTTCCCCTATAGCCATCATTTGGGACTGGACGACTCTTCTTCCGACGGACCGATTCTACCGATACATGTCGCCCAACATCGACAGCTTCTAGAGCAACAGAGACGAAGGGAACAAGCTACGCAGGGAGTAGAGCTCGAAACGATATTCGATTATAGCGAGGAACAGCAACACCGACCCCACCAACAACATCTAGAGAAGGATAGTAGTGTGGAAGAGACGCCGAACGCTGAGCATCGAGCATCGGCGGCGACTCACTCGAAGAAATCTAGAGGAAAAGATCACGATCTTCGAATTTCTACGTCCGGCCGCCAACCACCTGGCCCCTCTCCCCAACGACAACACCTCCTCGATCCAGAATACTTTTCCGACCCGCCAGTCTCCGACTCGGGATATCCTCACGCAAGCTCCTCGTCTATGGGCGCAGAAAACTCGCTCCGCGTCCACCACCCCCCAGATCACCGGCCGAGCTCGACGTCCTCCGCCACCACCACGGGTGAGGACAGCCACCAAAACGGTCAGGCTACGGGGGCCGCAGCCGCTATGAACAATAGTCTGGAGTTTCGGAGGAAGAACCCCTCATTTGACAGTCCACGCGCGCAGGCGGCGAATTTGCTGGGGAGGGAGGATTTCAGTTTGGATAATCCGCCTACGCCTGTCGCGTCGAACCATAGCTTTTGGGAGTTGCCAGTGAAGGATCGGAAGAATTTCCTGCTGCTGGTGTTGTTATATTTCCTCCAGGGAGTCCCCATGGGGTTAGCGTCGGGATCTGTTCCCTTCCTGCTCAAAGAGCACATGTCGTATGGACAGATTGGGGTGTTTTCGTTAGCAGCGTATCCTTATTCGCTGAAGTTGTTATGGAGTCCGGTCGTAGATGCGGTGTGGAGCCCAAGGGTTGGGAGGAGAAAGAGTTGGATCATGCCAATTCAGATGATGTCTGGGTGTGGGATGATCTGGTTAGGGGGGAAGGTGGAGGGGATGATGAAGGCGGTTGGGAAGGATGGTGGGGCGGGGGTTTGGGGGTTTACTTGGTGGTGGTTTTTTTTGGTTTTTATGTGTGCGACGCAGGACATCGCAGTTGATGGTGAGGACTGGCCCTCATCTTAAGGATTAGGATTTAGGTGTTGTGCTAACCACAACATCTCAGGATGGGCCCTCACCCTACTCTCTCCACAAAACTTGTCGTACGCATCAACCGCCCAGACGGTCGGTCTCACAGCCGGCCAGTTCCTCTCTTATACTGTCTTCCTTGCTTTCAGTTCTCCCGATTTCGCCAACCGCTGGTTCCGGACCCACGAAGAGCCCGTGGGGCTTATGACTCTTGGAGGCTACCTCACATTTTGGGGCTGGGCATACATAGCCGTGACGCTCGGTCTCCTGGTACTGAAGCGCGAAGAGAAAACCAAGGAACGGGATGGCATCGTCGATGTCTATAAGGTCATGTGGAAGATATTAAAGTTGAAGAATATACAGACATTTATCGTCGTCGCCTTGATTGCGAAGATCGGCTTCCAGGCCAACGACGCGGTCACAAATCTCAAACTCCTCGACAAGGGGTTCAGCACTGAGGACCTGGCGCTTACCGTGCTGATTGATTTCCCATTTGAAATATCTCTCGGCTACTACGCAGGGAAATGGTCGTCGGCATTCCCGCCCATGCAGCTGTGGTGCTGGGCATTTGTGGCGCGCTTGCTCGCCGCGGTCGTCGCACACATCACAGTCGCGATATTCCCGAAGGACGGCGTCGAGACGTGGTATCTGTTGGTAGTGATCGCGGAGCATGTTTTTTCGACATTTTCGAGCACGGTGATGTTTGTGGCCATATCGGCGTTTCATGCGAGGATCGCGGATCCGGTCATTGGAGGGACATATATGACGCTTTTGGCTACGTGAGTTTTTCTTTCTCCAACCCGATCCGTATACATGGGATGAACTTCGCTTACTGGCGAGGACAGCGTCGTCAACCTTGGCGGCACCTTCCCCCGCTTCTTCATCCTCAAACTCGTTGACTCTTTCACTCTCGCGACATGCTTCCCTCCCGCCGAACCCCCGACCTTCGAACTCAAAGCTCCCCTCGTCACACAGGCATTCAGTTGTGCGCTCGAAGCCGATAAACATCTCTGTAAGGACGGAGGCGGAACTTGTGTTATCAAGCAGGATGGGTATTATATTACGAATGTGCTCTGTGTGCTTATTGGGGCGTTGACGTTTTGGGGGTTCATTAAACCGGCAGCTTATAGATTGCAGGGTAGGTTCGATTTTCTTTTCCGGAGCGTCACCTTCTGTTCGGGGCCCTTTGCTAGATTGGGAATAGTCTTTTTTGATCAAGGCTAACATTAACCTTGACAGCGCTCCCCTTGAAAGCGTGGAGAGCGGCTTAGCGCTGGAGGCTTAGACCTCTTCCTAAGAGTATCTCTCTTTTTGCTTGCCACACCCATCTTAGACTCCGCATTTACTACCAGCCGGTGAGTCGCCGGCGAGGAAATTAAAAGAGGTGCTCAGTACAGCATACCACCATTTAGAGGTCCGCAGGTTTTCCGATTTGCGGCGTGCAAAGACATTTCATAGGTTTGTAGATATAGGTTTGCGTTGGGGTTATCGGGTTATTTTATGTATATGTAATTGGTAAAGGGGTTTCTTCTTTCCCGCTCCGTTCAGTCGATGCTTAGTAGACAGGCATTTGTCAATAAAAGGGCGCGGGCAGAAAATAACTTACAGGCGTACGATGGGTCTCGTCGTTTTATGCTGAACTAAGTCAGGTCTCAGTTAGGCAGACACCTGCCGAGAGCCCAGGGATATGTCCGACTAGCTTAGCATAACCGCTGCTTTATTGAATCTAGACCCCGTATATGGCCGAATGGTGGAAATGAGACTGTACCCTATATAGTGCTAGCATAACCAGCCGCCGCGACATTCCTTGAGTTTGTTATTGGAGGGTTCATGATCGCTAAGCGGGTTTGTGATCCACATAGCGACCCGGTTCGGTCCTTGGAGGTGGCAATACTTTGCGCTTTGGAGATTCGACCATCCGTGGAGAATTCTGAACAAGGGAGGGCGCAGGGTTGGAGGCGGAGAGCCTCAGCGGGAGCCTGGCACACAATTATCACTCTGAAGTACAATGTTGTACAAAGCGCATGCACTCTACCTACGCCTGGCTCGACGTATCACCGCCAAGGGAGGGGGCGCTGCTGAGTCGTAGCATTCTGAGGGAAAGGCGAGGTGCATAAAGCTGCCTCTTCTGACCAAATAAAACAAGCGGGAGCGGGAGTCAGCTCTCCAAGACCTGCGGCCCGTTCCATCCAACCACCATGCTACGGGGTGCAACTGATTTAGGATGTGCTGCAGGGCGCTATACCAGAGCCGACAATCTCACCCTTGTGCCTTGCATACGGTATAATCCGATATTCGATGCTGCATCTAGAGCATAGTACTCACAGACCGCTTCATGCAGGGCCTTCTCACAAAGGAGAGTAAACTACCAAGGCTGAGTGCCCGAACCGGTTTGACTGATCAGCCTTGTCGGTAAGCCATTCGCCGAAATGCCAAGCTTCTCTGACCCTAGGCACTCTAGAATAGGCTGCGCTGCAGGCTATGTATCACTGATCTTGGACGAGGCTCTGCGAACACTCCGATATAAAAGAACCAGACCCCTATCATGGATCGAGCGTCCTGCGGTGGTGTGGTGATAGAGTCCCACCTCGGTCAATTTCATCGACAATGCTTCTTACAATAACCCGAGCCCCCTTAGTGGTTGTCACAGTGTCATCGTTAGCATTAATTCTCCAGGCTCACGGAGAACCCCTTCACGAACGAGATTTGGTACTCCGTCAAGAGGGCGGTGACTGCGGGACCAATCCGGCCTGGCAAGCCAATCCTTCGGCCTGGATCGCCGCGGACACGGACAATAAACTTAGGCAATGGTGGCAGCAGGTGTCGTCTGGACCCCACAGCTCGTTTGCCAACGAGTTGGGAAATCAGTTTGGGAGCCACTTGAACGACTTTAAGTGCGGCATCGGGCGTCAATCTTCGTGTGTTACGCAGGGTTGCTTGGGTGAGTAATTTGCATGGAGGTGTTCTTTAATAGTATCTCCTTTTCTATCTATCCCAAGGTCATTTGGCGGTGTACGCCAGGTGCCAGAACTCTCGTCAATCTCCGCTCACCATCCAACTGCATCGCTGACAATTTTCGTGAATCTCAGAGTACCAGAACAATGGTAACGACCCCTGGGCATACCTTGCGGTTCTCGGAGTCGTCAATCTCAATACATTCTTCAACGCCCTGGTAACGGGCGTCACAAACGGACAGGTTGACTACCAAGGGCTGATAGACGAAATGGCGTTGATGTTCTTCCCTTGGAAGAACCCGCATTTCGCCCTCGGTGACGCAGCGTTCTGGATCGTCGCGGTAATCACTGCCCTCGCGGCGTTTGGTACCTTCGGGGCCGTTGAACTTGCCGTGGCGCTCGTAGGTGTTGGCGCATTTGCGGGTGCAGCCATTCAGCAGGTCACGCTAGCTTTGACGCCGTGAGTGTGACCACTCCAATCCTCTCGCCGAGCCTCAGAGATCCGACGTCTAACGCGATGGTTGTCTAGCTCGAATGGGTTTGCGTCGGAGACTGCTACGAAGCTCGGAGCTTTCGCTTCGCTGGCTGGGTCGAGCACCCGCAAGGGCCTCGAGGAATGGGCGAACTCTACCTTCGCCGGGGAACCAGACGCTAAGCAAAACACCATCATGCAAGACCTCCCCTTTTCGAATTTTCAAAAGCTCCTCCGGGCGTCGCTGATGGTCGATGCTTGCTTCTAGGGACTACTTACAGGGTGGAAGCTATCTTGGAGACAATATCCCGAGCAATAATGATATTGAAGAATTCTACAAGAAACAGCTGATCTCGCGGACCGTCAACAGCGAATGGAGGCAAGTCTGCATCAGGCTTACCAGAGAACCATCCATACTGACGACTTACCGCAGAACTCAAAAGACGTTCATCTACTTTGCCAAAACCGACGACCCCAACGACTCTAATGGTCCTAATGTTACAAAGTACTATTCCGAAGAAGACGGCGGAGTCTACTACCTATATCGGTACGTGGAAGATCACATCCTCCAAGGCCATCTCGACAAGCCGTGGGGGCTGGACGCGATAAACGGACCGCATTATAATATCGCCCCTTCTGTAAGAATTTTTTTCTTTCTTTCTTTCTTTCTTTCATAAAATCAAGAGCATTTATTCCGAGGCGATGCTAACTAAGATTTAGGACATCACAAAGTCATCCGCGCTTGCTTGGAGAAGAGCAGGATTCAATTACACGCAGGATATTGCGAAGGATCGGATCCTAGAGTCTATTACCTCCAATGGAACTCTAACACCCTTCAAAGACGGCGCCGCCTGGGAAGGTTCGTTTGTCTCCTTTGCCCTAAGCTAGGGGCGTTGAACGTGTGGAGCGTTTTGCTGATTGTCCGCGGTAAATTTAGGGGTGTGGACTATTCCGGTCTGCGACGTGGGTAACCACACAAACTGGAACGTCCAATATGGCGGGAAGAAGAAACACCGCTACGATTACCTGCCTTGCTGTTGCGGTACGCAAAACCCCTAGATTCAAAAGGCTAGAAAGGGAAGTAGTTGTTAGTCTCTTGCTGACATATCACCCACAAAACAAAGGCCCCGACTGCAAAGACACCAAGGACTTTGTCAAGGCCGCAAACCTCAAGGGCTTCCAGACGCTCCTCCGCGGATGCAAAGCCCAGCTCAAGGTTGAAGGCATGGATTACTCCAAGGTGGACTACGGGTTTGCGTGGAAAAACTCGTTTCCGCTCGCCTTTGCGGCGTGGCATCCCGCGGTGAGGGCGGGAGTGGTTATTGGGATAGTGGCAGGATCCCTTCTCTTTTTGTGCATATGTGCTCTCGCGGGTTAGAGAAAAAGGGGGGGTTGTATCTGTGTTTTGAATAGATTTGTGAGCTCTTTTGGGCGGGTTTGGAGTCACAAGGAGTATTTAGGGGCCTGTGTTTTACTCCCGAGCAAGCAATTAAGGGGGGGGGGGGTTATTTATAGAGAGGGCTATCTGCTCAAACATCACGATCCCCCCGGCTAGGTCTTATCTTATTTACACCCTGGGATATAATGGGGAAAAAAAAGGCTGAGGGGCGGTTTCCTACATGCTATGAATCTTTTTTATTTTTATTTTATTTTATTTTTTCTCCATATCCCACTTACCCGAACGCTACAAAGGGGTTTATGGAAATTTTATCAAAGTAAGAAGAGCACCACGTCGTTCGACTTCACGCCTAGAGAGAGGGACAGACTCTCGCGAAACAAAAGCAAACCCCTCCAAGCAAGAATCGCCGTTGCAAGCGCAGCGCATACCCCCCCATCCACGAGAATAAACCGAGACCCGCGTTGAAAAAATAAAAATAAAAATAAAAATAAAAATAAAGAATAAGAATCGAAAGCTGAGAAAACACCACCACCGCCCACCCCACCTAGGATTCTTTTCTCTTTCTTCCCCCGACCGAGTCGGCCCTGGTTGGATGCGTATGGAGAGACGAGCGTCGGATAGGGGGACCGCGTGGAGGATCGCGGGTGTTTGCTGTTTGCGCGTACAGATAGGGACGGGTGCTTTGGGGTGCTGGTTTAAGGGGCTGCCTGGCTGCCCGGACACCGTGGGCTTTGCGCTGGCCACCCCCCCCGGGCGTGCAGGTCCCCGAAGGCCAGGGTTGTCTTCGGGGCCTGCTGCTGCGGCCTGGCCCCGTGACGCGCGCGCGCTCGCACTCCCGAGCGCTCTCCTCCTGCCCCTAAGAGCAGCAGCGGGTTTGTCTGCGGTTCGTGTCGTGCCTGCGCACGGACCCGAACACGAGAGCGAAGGAGGAGGGGAAAAAAAAAAAAAAAAAAGGAAAACCCGGGACGCTTGGGAAAAGGAATATCGGGTGGGATGACATGCGTGTGCGCCGTCCCTAACGACGTCCATCTCACCGCCGCCTCCGCCGCCTCCTCCTCCTCCTCGACCCTCCTCGCGCACAATGCGCAAACGCAAACCCCGCACGACCCTCCTCCTGCTCCTCCTCCTCCTCGCCGCGGCCGCAGCCATCCTCCTCCTCCTCCTCCTCGCCCTCCGCTTCTCCGGCATCGCCACGCTCGCGTCGCTCCTCTTCGAGGACGGGTCGCGCGACCTGGTGCGGAGGGGGGAGCTGGAGCGGCTGCGGCGGGACGGCGCCGAGGCGCGCATCCCCAGGGTCATCCATCAGACTTTTGCGAGCGAGGAGGTGGGAGGGAGGTGGGGGTCGGCCCAGGCGACGTGCTTGGAGCTGCATCGTGGGTGGGAGTATATGGTGAGTCTTTTTTTTTTTTTTTAAGGAAAAAAGAGAGAGAGAGTTGGGCTTGGAGGCCTGGTTCTGGTGGTGGTGGAGAGTTGGGGTTGGGCTTGGAGGGTCGTTCGTGTGTGTCTGGGTCTAGTTCTTCTGGTGGTTGTAGAGGGTTGGGCTTGGAGGGTCGTTCGTGTGTGTGTCTGGGTCTAGCTCTGGTGGTAATGGCGGCGGTTTTTATTCTTCTTCTTTTCTCTCTCTCTCGGTCTGTTTCCTAGGCTTTGTTGCCTACCTTTTTCTACTTCTTCTACTTCTTCTACTTCTCATTCTTCTTCTTCTTTTTCGTTCCATCTTCACGTTGGATCACCGTGAGGCAAGGCGGACTTTTTATATAGCTCACTTTTCCACCCTCCATCTGACCGTCACGTTGGATCACCCCAGGGCTAGACAGAGACACTGCGTCGCTTACTCTCTTCTCTCCATCTACTCTGTTATCCCGTCGTATTGCCTTTCCGCAAGGCGCACCTTCTAGCTTTACTCTTTCGTTGTAAAAAAAAAAAAACCTCGTGGCTCACTCTCCCCCCTCCGTCTGTTTTATCATCTCGTTGGACCGCTGCGTCCTAAGACGGACCTTATAGCTAACTTTCTCCAACAGCTCTGGACCGACGCAAAAGCCCGATACTTCATCGAAAAGGAATACAACTGGTTCCTTGAGACCTACGACAGCTATCCCTATATGATCCAACGCGCGGATGTGATACGCTATTTTGTTTTGGCGCATTATGGGGGGTTTTATATCGACCTCGATGAAGTATGATACCACCCCTCCCCCCCAGCCAGTCCAATAGCTAGCTAGCGGGCGCCCCAATCCCTTGCCTTGTCTTGACCTTCGGGTAAATCAGCTAACGGCTCTAAAAGGGCTGCATGCTCCCCCTAGACCCCCTCCTCCCCCTCCCCGCCTTCCTCCGTCTCACAACCCCCACCGGGATCTCCAACGACATAATGGGCTCCGCGCCCTCACACCCATTCTTCCTACACGTTATCCGCTCCCTCCAGGCCTACGCCCGCAACTGGTACGTCCCGTACATAACGGTCATGTACACCACCGGCCCGCTCTTCTTAAGTGTCATGTGGAAGGAGTATATGATGCGTGGAGACTTACGTGAAGACTTGCGTGGAGGTGGGGAGTTGAGGGTGTTGGGGGTGGTGGAGGGGACATTGGGGGAGGGGAAATGGGGGTTTTGGATGCATGCGCAGGGAGGGGGGAGTAGCTGGCACTTGGGGGATGCGAGGGTTATTTTTTGGGTGGGTGTTTTTTTTTTCGTTGGTTTTGCTGCGTGGAAGGCGGAATCTCTCCTGCTTGAGTCGGGCCTTTGGAGCTAACTCCAAGAGTTTGTTAGATGGGCGACCACTGGATACTTGTCACTATCCTCGGCATCCTCCTTACGGCCATCTTCCTCCACTCCTTCTACCGCATCTACATACGCCTTTTTTTCTATATGCCCGCCAGGAACTACCGTAAGACTGTCGCCAGATCGCCGGATCTGGGGTGGCTATCACCCCAACAGTTCAAGCTAATGAATATCTTTTCCTCCTTGTGGTCCTCGTCAAAGAGTTACGAGCGGCTGGAGGAGCGGGTAGAATAGAATTTGGAACAAGCTAAATGCGTAGAGAGTATCAATCTCTTTCTTTTTATTGTTGTTCTGGAGCTGGTGGGAGGTGGGGAGTTTTTTTTTCTTTTCTTGGCTGGTTGCATAGATGCGTAGTGTGCTGGCTGGTGGTGAGGATGATGTCGGCGTCGACGAACGAAACTAATGTCTACAAATGAGATGAGATCTTGTGGCTACTAGATGCGCGTGTCCTGTCCCGGTCGTCAAGTCGCGCGATTGGCGTTTCAAAATTGGTCGATGAGATTGACGAACTTGACATTTTAAAACTGGTCGCCCCCAATTTGATCGGTCAATGGATTCGGCGGGTTAATGTCGTATACGGTGTTGTGCTCGATGTAGATCCGGTTGGCCCTTCCTTTCGGCGATTCGGTATGCGTACATAGAGTATGTTTTCTTTCTAGGATATAACCGTCGGTCTAGCTAGCTATCGATTTGGACCTTTCGTTGCCCCCTACTAACCCCCCCACCGCCACTCCCACTGGCTTTGTAGTCCCTTCACCAACTTCCCCATTTCTTCAGCTTCGTCGCCCCTTTGTCGTCAATTTCGTTCACCTCTCCGCCAACCCCGCCACCCCCTGCACCAGCCTCGCCACGCCCGGCAGGCAATAGTGGCAGTTATACTGCTTGCTGTCTTTCTATTTCAGCCAGCGGTTTTCCGACGGAACCTAAAGGGACAAGCTCCCGGAAATAGATGCGACGTTAGCCTTCTCACCAAAGTTCAAATTCCTTCTCCTGCAAGCCAGCCTCTCCATCTTGGTATTGGCGCATTATCTCTCCGTTCATCCAATCGTGGACGTAAGCCTCTCCGACGAGCAAATGATGGTCTCCATCCTCTCGTAGCACATGTACCACGCTCCCCCCAAAGAGCACGCACAACAGATCCCCCGCCTGCACATCGGGAGGCCCGGTGCCGAATTGGCCTTTGATCGTGGTGAGAAAGCAGCGGTGCATCATCTTCACGATGCTGTATTCGAGATAAGGTACCACCTCCCGTGCCTGGCTGGACGAGAGGCTGCTCATTTTCACCCCCGTGCGTGATCGCTCAGACATGACTCGGTACATGTCTCTGAAATCGTCTGGGGCGGGAGGCCCAGCAAACTGCGATCCGTCCTCGACGAGTGTACGCCAGATGCGGTCCTCGATCTCCGCATTTTCGCTGGCAGGGTCGTGAAGGTATCCTTCTCGGCGTGTCACGGCCTGGAGCGCAGCGTCCTGGAAATCCTGAGTGCAGAGGAGCTTTGTTGCTAGCTCGGGCCTTGACTCGAATGGCCCTATGCACGCACTGACTCTATCGACTTCGAGGCCTCTGATTTTAATGGTTTTGTGGTTGGTAGAGAATTGCACGTGGGGTTTCGAGTCGCCTGAAGCATAGAAGGGGCGGACGCGGTGCCATGAATCGTTGGGGAACTCGCCAGTCGAGATTTGTGGCACCCAGGAGGGGGTTTGGTGCCTACTGGTACGGTAGGCGTGAAGGGGGTTTAGATTTTCCTCGGTCTGGATCAGATGCTCTACAAGTTCTGCGTTCAATTGCTCCAACGGCTTCGAGTAATCTGGAACTAGCGCGACCTGGTCTCGCTCTTTCGCCAGCCCCAGTATGCCGTATAGCCTATCGCGCGGATCCGTTGCGCAGTATGACCCCGAACGCTTTAGCAGCCGAATCAGCTCCAGTGGCCCCTTTTGGAATTCGAACATTGTGTTTGCGTTGAGCGTGAAATATCTGTGGAGGTGGGTATTGGTTACCAGCTTTACGTTACTCTGCTCAAATGGGTTCATGATGGTATCGCAGAGATCCCACCATGGCACCCAGAACTGCCCGCATCCTATCCATATCTTTCTCGGGCTGGGCACAGCTAGTTCTTGGATGATCCAGGTACGTCGCCAATATGGACGATCTAGCAGCTTACGTAGAGCAACCTTAAGTCTCGGATCAATGTCGTTGGGGTCAGTTTCAGGATCGAGTTCAATATCGGAATCTTCCTTTCCGGATGCTTTAATCGTCTTCATCGCAAAGTCGCTGTCATCGGCCGCCTCTCCGAGCCAAGCAAATACAGAGGATGCGCTCTGGTAAATCATCCGCATGAGCTGGACCTGCTGGCTACGCTCAGCCAGATCGTTTTGGTTGATACATAGGGCGTCAACCCATAGTCGCTCGGTGAGACCTTGACCTCGCAAGTTTCGAAGTGCAATATCAAGGTTTCTCGTCACCCGGAAAGGCCGGCCATCTAGTAGAATAGTGTCTCTATTGTTTGGATCTCCCCAGGCGTATGAGAGTGCGACGTATTGGGGCTCATGGTCCAATGACGTATGGGTGAGGCGGCAGTGTGGGATATCTTCGCTGTCTCCCGGGAGCAGCTCAAGTAGTCGTATCTCATGTTTTGAGGCGTCCAGCGGCGTATATTCGTACGCCGTCATCCCTTTATGTGTAAAATGCTGGCGCTGTTTGGTTCTGATGCTGGCTTGGTTGATCGGTCCAAAAATAGAGGTAGAAGGGTGTGAGCTTCGGCTCAGTGTTGGAAGGAATGTTGACGTCACGTGCGGAGTCAGCTTATGTCCTCCGCCTCTCATCTCCTGTGTTCTTAGGGTAATTACTTGGATATAAAGAGCTTGTTGGGGTACTATAGAGGTCGGCGCACAAAGCATTACCGGTATTTTCAGTTACGTATACCGAGGAGCGCCCTTATAATCGCAGGCAGCCCTCTGGGGTCTACGGACGTGTTATAGAGTAAAATATTTGGGAGGGACTCTTATGACTACCTTAATTAGTAGTTGCAAGTATAGAAATGGGTGTGATATTTCACCCCCATCTTGTGAGACCGTGGCAAACTCCTTGAGATGGTTCCACTAGAGGAAGTCAACGATATGTAGATAGTGCTGCTTCCTTTTCGCGCGCGGAGGGATCTGTCACGGATAGTCCTGATCTTTTCCCTGAACGCTTTCTCTCGATTTCAAGCTCTAGGGTATGGGTGGAAGAAGGCCCGTCTCCGCATGTCCAAGCTACACTGCGTGGACGCTGCATAGCTAAATCGTCTGTGTAATTGGTCCGTCGTTACAGATCTGGCGGGAGCGTCCGCCCCGAACCGCACCCGAACGGGGGTCAATTAGGGAAACTATTCCATAAGGCCTAAGGCGGATCTATTCTAGCACCTGAGATAGACTAATGGAGGCATGATGTCACGGGGTCATTTTGAGGGGGTTGGTGGACGTATGTGTGTAGGGAAACAGTGAATAGGGTGGGTAGAGTGAATAGAATATTGTTCGATGCTTAACCAATTTTAACCTGTTTACCACGTAGGTCCTTAGATCCTAGATACATGGTGAGCCTGGGTAATAACAACATTGACGTGAACTGCGCTGAACTACTCAGGCGTTAGCGATATCGTAACAACACCGTTGTACCCACCCAGTCTCGTCGATTTGCCGAACCTATTGACACTCTCGCCTCCGCGTCAATACGCTCACCTGAATACGCTCACCTCCGCGTTCGCCATCCATCTACCCACCCTTCTCCTCTCCTCACATAGTTGCGATAACGCCATCCCGCTATGTCACTAAGTGAACGCGCTGAGATTTGCCGTCTCAAGCGGGCGCTTGCAGATGCAGAAGAGCGTGCCCGCAAGGAAGAGAAGCTTCGGCATCAAGCAGAAGGTCTTAATCGATCGACAACCCTGTGTGAATATCTCGAACTCTGTCACACACACCTCTCCGCCCGCCTTGCTGTCGAAACAAACCCCAACCTGACCACCTGCGGTAGCATTAGCGCGCCAACCGGGAAAAAGCGACCCTCCTACTACCGTCCCTGGTCCAACTTTCCTAGTTTACAGAAATCCACCCTTAACCACCTCTTTGAGATCTACCCCCCGGCCTCACAGGCCCCTTACTTCAACTCCCGTATCGGCATGGAGGAACTCGGTAAAGACACATGCAGACGTGCACTCGGCAGTGAGAAAGACATTGAGGTCGTCGCCATGCCTATGGTCGTGATTCCGGTATCCAAGATCATGGAGCACTTGGCCCAGTTGCCGCCTGTGTGCCAGGCGTTTGGTCTGCAGGAGGATCTCTGGTTTACGAATCACCTTAACCCGTTGAGCGCAGCGAAGCCAATCAATAAACCCCCTGGTGCAGGAGGTCCAGCGGCAGGACGGCGGGGGAGAAGGAGAGGAAGGAGAGGGAATTCGGCCGCAAATCCAGCAGCAGGCACCCAACCTTCGGCCTCCCGTGGAGCCCCATCGCCAATGACCCTCGAGAAAAAGCCTCGCTCTGGCCGACCAGACCTAGTCTGCATCTACTCTAGCTCCTTGCCCCGTTCACACCCTGACGCTACAGCTCCTGTTAGAAAGCTCGCCCTGGTCATGGAACTGAAACCTCCTCATAAACTGCCCGTCACCGACCTCCGCCGCGGCTTCCACCCAACCAACATTAGAGTTGATGTCCTAGAAACCGACACGATCCCAACAGACACTGTTGGGCACGGACAGTATCTTGCAGACAAACATGTAGCGTCTGTGGTGACACAAGCGTTCTCATATATGATTGAGGGTGGAGTGGAGTACGGGGTCATTGCGACTGGTGCAGCATTTGCCTTTCTGCATATTGAACTGCATAACCCGAGTGTCGTGTACTACCATCTTATAGAGCCTAATGTCGATGTCGATGCAAAGAAGGCAGCAGGCGAGGATCACATCCATCACACGGCGGTCAGCCAGGTCTTGGCGTTCACCCTACTCGCACTTAAATCTGCGCATGACCGCCGTGCCAATGCCGGTACCGACGCCGACACGCAACAGCGCCTCCGAGAAACTTCCGCTAAGCTGCCGGTCTGGGAACCTATGCCCCACGCCGAAGAGAGCTCTAGCGCAGTCGAATCGTCCGAGGATGCATCCGAATATGAAAACACACCAAGCACATCGAGCCAACCAAACACAACAAGCTCACCAAGCACATCAAGCACACCAAGCCCACCAAGCCCACCAAGCACACTAAGTAAGCGCCAATATATGGGGAGCCCTCCGGGGTCGTCCACTATCGCTTCACGAGCTAAGCGGCGTCACAGTTGTAAGCCGCACCCCGAGGGCAGAGGTAGTGAAGGCTCACCGGAGCCGCCGGATGACGAAGATGCCCGGCGGGATGTTGGCAGCCCATTTGCCGCAAGGGGAGGGACTGGAGGTGGGAGCGTCGGTGCTGGAGCACCAGAGGGAAGTGGTGGTGGTCAGTGGAGAGAGAGGCCATACTGTACACCCGACTGTCTTCGCGGGTTAGCTTGCAGCGGGTTCCTCGATGCGCAGTGCCCGAACTTCGGTCTCCACTCGGCTACCCTGGCATCCCACCATAACCCTTCAACCCTCCTACCCCACCCCCTCACCCGCAAGCAATTTCTCGCCCTCCTCCAAACCCAACTGGCGCATTCCCTGGATCGCCATGTCTATCCTCTCGGAACCCAAGGTGCATGTGGCGTGATCTTTAAGATTACCCTCGCCTCCCACGGATACACCTTAGTAGCAAAAGCTACTACCGCGGCGCTACTCCCCGACCTCGTGCACGAATCCAGAATGTACGCCCGACTAAAGCCACTCCAAGGCAACGTGGTGCCAGTATGCCTCGGCACCGTCACCCTCAAGGAGCACCCGTACTATTACGATGTAGGCGTGCAACTCGTGCATATGCTTCTACTTTCCTGGGGCGGCCGACCTCTTCCAGGGCATATTCGGGAGGCCATCGCGGGAGATCAGTGGTGGGAGCACGATGGAGTGAAGCTAGCTGTCGATGCAGTCAGGGAGTGCGGGGTTGTGCATGAAGATGTGAGGGCGCCGAATCTGCTGTGGGACGAGATAGGTCTAAAGGTCGTGGTCATTGATTTTGAGCGGGCGAGGGGGGTGGAAAAAACGGTGGGGTCGGGCAAGCGGGCGAGAGAGGCAGATATAACTATAAGGTCGGGCAAGCGTGCGAGGAGAGAGGCAAGCCACAAGGCACCTGTCGTCCCACCCACGCATTGTCAACGGAAGAGGAATCGCCAGGATTGTATAATACCGTCTTCCTGTGCAGGGGGGAGAAGAACTGCGGCCGCCAGGGTTCAGGGTACGGAGGGCTCCCTGGTGTATTGGCCCGTCTTCTAATTCTGCCGTGGATGGGTTGTCGCCGGACTAGGTAATCCTAGTTAGACCAAAGTGGGTAGAGACGATAAATAGAACTAAGAGAGATTACCCCCAGTGATAAGATAGTCCATTAGAAATTTGATATTCCGCCACGAGAGTCGCAGCCGATACAGTGTGATACGCAGCGAAGGTGGAGGTGCGAGAACCCGGAAGCCGAGGGGCGGCCGTGGGATGGGCCCAGAAGAGCCTCCCCTCCGAACTGGGGACAACCGCTACGTACTTAAAGATCTCAGCCATTGGCGTTGGCCTAAGGAAACTTCAGTCTTTTGAGTCCCGGCCGACTTTCGATTTTGTCTTGAGATGACATGAAGTCGGAGGAGAGGCTGCATGATGACAAAGCATACACCCGCCAATCAAGTTTGCTTAACGCGAGGGACTTGGACCACACCATCTTTCACTGGCTGCAGTTAAGCGCAATCCCAACTGGCATCCAACCGACTGAAAAATGCTCTACTTCCACCGGGCTATGTCGGGCCATGTCGGCTGCATTGGGAATTTAAAAATATATATATATATATAATGATACGTATCGCCATGGTGCAGTGCCGCCACAGACATCGGCCATTTAACTAGAATTTAGGATCAATGTTAGTGCTTGCTTGTTTAAAATGGCGAGACCATGAAAGGGTGTGGCGGTACTTAAAGCGGGCGTGTACGGAGGCGTGCTAGGGACCGGATTAGGCTTTGGGCACCTAAACTTAGTTAAAGCCTTAACTAAAAGTACTTTAAGTCAGAGTATCCCCCAGGGGAGGTCGTTTAGTATCCCTGTCCGGTTGTGATTCTGCCCGGTTGGCCCAACGAAAACATCTAAACCACTGGGTCCGTGGTAGGTAAATGCACCGGCCCCACTTCCCGGGAAGTCATGTTACTGTAGGTACATGTAACAAGCCCCACATGAAGTTCCTAGATACCTTCGCCTCTCAACCCGCCGGATATGAGAAATGAAAACTCGGTCATCTTGATTCCCGGCGACCACAAACTCCAGTAATGGCAAGAACCTCATCTCGACATCACTCCTCGTCTGAGGGCCTGTTATTCTATAGATAGTAACTAACCAAAGTGCCCCGCATCCAGGCTCCCCACAAAGAAGAGAGAGATGAAGAAGAAGATCTCCACCTCCTGGTAATCGGCGCGGGTCTCTGCGGCCTCTCCGCCGCGATCTCTACCCGCCTCTCCGGCCCCCGCGTAACCCTCCTCGAACGCACTCCTGTCCTCACCGAACTCGGCGCTGGCCTCGGCCTGACCCCCAACGCAACCCGTCTCTTCCACGCATGGGGAGTCCACGACCAACTGGCCTGTATGGCCGCCCCTCCAAGCACGTTGAGCGTTCGTCGATACGATGGTACTCTGCTGTTAGCGCATGAAGAGCGGTGGCAGGAGAAGTGCCTAAAGCGGTACGGCGCTCCGTTTTGGGGTATGCATAGGGTTGATTTACAGAAGGTGTTGGCGAGTCGCGCAGAGGAGCTGGGCGTTGTGATCAAGCTCTCTGCCAGGGTGGTAGGGATTGACTTCTCCGTTCCTTCCGTCACGCTCTCAACCGGGGAGATAATAACCGCGGACATCATCCTCGGCGCCGACGGCCTGTGGTCTACATCCCGGGACCTGTTCCTCGGGAGCCCCGTTCCTCCAATACTTACGGGGGACTTAGCATATCGGATTGTACTCAACAGGGACCAGATTGAGGACGAGGAGCTAAGGGAATGGGTATCGAATCCGACCGCGAACTTCTGGGCGGGTCCACACTCACATGTTGCTGGGTACTCGGTGAGACGGGGTGAGGTTTACAACCTCGTGTTGTTATGCCCTGACGACTTGGGAGATGCGGATGTGAGTAGGGTGGAGGGAGACGTGGAGGAGATGAGGAAGAGATTTGAGGGGTGGGATCCCATGTGGGTGTTTCACCTCCCAGTTGGGTGTAGAGGCATTGATTTGTTGGAATCAGCTTGAAGAGGTTCCTGGCTCAGGTGAAAAAGGTCGATAAATGGAGACTCATGCATCGTGCGTGCGATCCTAAAACCCTTTTTATTTCTCCTGCTTTCGTTAATCCCACTTCAGTGGACGCCCTCCCCGCCTGGAAAAACCCCCAAGGCACTTTCGTCATGGCGTGAGTACCACCCTTTTCCCTTCGCCCTTCTCGCCGCCCCGCTCATACCAGACCTCCATAGCGGAGATGCTTGCCATCCCATGCTCCCCTATCTCGCCCAAGGCGCCAACTCCTCCCTCGAAGACGGCGCTGTCCTTGGTTTCCTACTCGGAAAAGTTCGGGGAAAAGAAACGATCAAGGACGCGCTGGAGATGTATGAGGTGATTAGGAAGGGGAGGGGTGAGGCGATTGGGAGGGAGTCGTTTAGGCAGGTGGGTCCCTCGTGCAATCACTTACAGTATTTTTAGAGGGTAATTTGTGGTGATCCTGCTGGCGGGTAGCGCGAGACTCTTCATATCCCCGATGGACCGGAGCAGGAAGCTCGAGATGCCACTCTGCTCATGCAGCTGGGCGCTGAGGAAATCACCGAACCGGATTTCCCTAGTCGATGGCAGGTCACCTCACCCCCGACCGTTTCCACAGCCGCCTAACGATGCAACAGGACTTGCCCAAAAGTGCAGGCATGGCTATTTGGCTACGACGCTTACAAAGAAGCAAGAGAGGCTTGGGAGAAGAAACCGTATTAGACCCCGGGGTAGAATAACGTACCCTCGCGGAAAATAACATTATAAAAAACGTACCCGTGCGCAAAGAATTCTTGTCATAGATAGCAGAAATTCGAGAGTAAACTAGTCTATTCTTATTTCAGATGGCCTAATAGAATTTAGTTTAGCGGTAGATGGTGCTGTCATAATGCTTATCGTCGAGGTCTAATACAATTTGTAATAGCGGTTACGGTTTGCAGCCCTCGTAAACAGCCCAAGGGGATAAAAGCGGAATAGAGTATCACTTTACCGTCTATTTTGAGGGAGCTGAAAGTTGAAGGGTAAAGGATCTAGGATGTAGGAGGATGGGGGAATTATGCGGTGGCGGCACCAACTAACAAGGTTGCTGGGGGATCCTGTATGACTTTAAATATTCTGTTACCGGTGTGGCGTGGTAAGTAGGGGGAGGGGTTATCGTGATATATGCTATAGGAGTTGCTGGACAAATGCCCGGTCGAGCCGTTATCGACCTCAGCTAATACCGCATTCCCAACATTGTCATAGCCAATATGCTTCGGGCTGGCCGAGCCAACCCGGGATGACCGTAGATTAGCTGGAATACTCAAATACTCGCGGTTCCACTTGACATTCGGGAAGTTACAGGTCGATTGAATTTCGTTAGTCTACTCTACCATACATGCTCGTTTTCGTTCCTTCGTTGGTGACATAGCTTTCAGCGAGAGTTGGTTTCTGGAGTGCGGCTTGGCTGGGAGGACGGAGGAGACGGCATAGAACAACGTGCGGGCGATGCGGACGACGCGGGTGGCGTTCACCAGAGTGACAGAACGGCTGAGTCATGTGGTATTGGGATTTGCCTCTTGCATCTGGGCCGGAAAGGGTGGGCGGACAGTACATACAAGGCGTTGTTATATACTTCGCCGCAGCAGCGTCCCCCCCAATTCAATTTTGCTTTACACATTCGCTACGTGCTCATAACAGCGGCCTCCCTGCGATTCGAAGGGCGGTTTCGCCTTCGCCCAAGGAGGCTCTGACGTGGGCGCGATGTCTGCTGACTACTACCTCTCTCGTTGTCGTTTTTGACCTTCAACCTCAACTTGTCTCTGTTTTTGCAACCACAAATATCTACTCCAAAAATTAAGTGAAGGACTAATCGACTACTAGTGATTCTGTGTACCTAAGCAATAGGGGGCCGCCATAATTTCCAGGTTGAATAACTTTACTATATCTCAGCGGATCCTCAAGGTTTCCATATGTTCTTGCTCCCCCGAGCCAGCCCATCACCTGGTGGCCTTGCACTTTTAGATTGGGCAGGCTGAGTGGATGCCGCATTGGCGGGGTGTGGATGGCGTGATCAATGATTCTCAGCTTTTGGGAGTAGCCGCACCACGGCATCGTGCCCGCTCCCAGCCGCCCTGTGCAGTGCCGTTCCTCCAGCCGAATCCTTCGCCTCGACGTTGGCCCCTTTCCCGAGCAGCAACTGCACCAGTGCACCGTGCCCGCTCCCAGCCGCCCTGTGCGGCGCCGTCCGTTCAAATGAATCCCTGGCCTCAGTGTCGGCCCCCTTCTCGAGCAGCAAGCGCGCCGCCACTTCCTGCCCGCCCCAAGCCGCCCAGTGCAGCGCCATCCATCTAGCCAAAGTCTTCGCCTCGACGTTGGCCCCCTTCTCAAGCAGCAGCCGCACCGTCGCGTCGTGACCATTCCAAACCGCCCGGTGTATCGTCGTCCGTCCAGCCGAGTCCTTTATTTCGACGTTGGCCCCATTCTCGAGCAGCAGCCGCACCACTCCGTCGTGCCCATTCCAGGCCGCCCAATGCAGCGTCGTCCGTCCAGCCGGTTCCTTCGCCTCAGCGTCGGCCCCCTTTTCGAGTAGCAGTCGTACCACAGCGTCGTGCCCGCTCCTAGCCGCTAGGTGCAGCACCGTCCATCCGAAGTCTTCGCATCAACGTCGCCCCCCTTCTCGAGCAGCAGCCGCACCACTTCCTCGTGTCCGTTTCTCGCAGCAATATGTAAACCCGTCTCTCGATTATGGTTTCGTTGATTCCAGTCAATATTCTTGAAAGAGCTTAGATCATCCATAATTTGAAGTAACCCGAAGGAACACGCTAGGAAGAGGGGCATTGGTGGCAAACTAGACGCCGCTCTCAACATTTCCGTTAGAGAGTCTTCCCGTCCTAATGAACAAGATGATTCAATAGCAGCTGATGTCCACCTCGTGAAGGCAGGGGTCGCTTCACCACCCTGTAAGAGAAACTGCCTTACTTTCTCTTGAAGTCTGCCCATAAGTTGTCCGCTTCCAACCCTCTGATAGTGCATCGGCCGGAGTAATGTTTCGTACGGCCTAAATATGCTATTTTGCCCATCCGTCAACTCTGAAGTTTGTCCCGGTCCTAGCTCGGATATGTGTCGATACATCTTTCTGCAGCAAGCGTATTCGTCTCGATTGTTGCAAAGTCTTCTCGGCCTTCAAGATATTCTCGCACAGAGAGATGTGCGAATTGAAATACCCCGAGTTCTGCATCCAGTACCACCATGCCACAACATGTATTCAACACGTCATCTTTGGATAGTTTTATACACCGTCCCTCGGAGTCAACCGATACAGCCGCAATGGATTCTAGAGTCTGAAGAGGCCGTTGTCCGCAGAGGAACAATTTTAGCGACTTCTCCGTGGTTGAACGGCTTTCAAGTGCGGAATGAGAAATCTGGTCATAGACAAGTGCATACAGCTCCTCAAGAGTCTTTGGGAGTTTCCCAATCTCTCGGTTGATGTCCGCCTCGAGTTTCACACGTTGGGGGTTGCAGGGATTCTGGATTTGGAGACTGACCCATCGAAACCTAGCACCTGTTAATAGTGACAGAAGTTCCGAAAGAATCGCTGAGCAGACATTCCCTGTGCCCCCTCAATTAAGGTAGTGATCATCTGATCCTGCAGCTCTTCCGGGACCTTTCCACTAAAAAGTTTTTGTTTTTTATAGACTGCATTACTTCGAAGCGAACAAAGCGTTCAATGTCCTCGCCGTTGTCAACAGCCCGAATGTACACATTCGGCGAGTCAGTCAGCCGGCAGACGATGTCATGATCATCTCGACTAGACACGAACATCTTGAAGATTTTGCTGGCTCTCGAATTATCTCGCCTAACGCCATAAGTAGTTCGTGCCGCCGAGCGGTATCACATTCGTCAAGAGCGTCAATAATGATGGTTGCTGGATTGTTCTCCAGGAGAGCAAGAATAAGTTCCACGCTTTCTGTATGCGTCAACTTCTCTGGTTGGCACCCATTTACTTCCGCTTCTTCTTTCTTTTTCATGTAAGCCTTAGCAACTGGCGCTCCGATCGGTAGGTCTGGTATCGAGCAAGATAACTGTTATAAGATACTTCTCAGAATCTCGTCTGGGTCCGAGCGCTGTGACTCGGCCGCGTTTCGTGCACAATAGAAGTATGAGATGAGAACAGATCGCTCGATGGAGTTCTTGGTACTGAAGCATTCAATGACCGGAGATCTGAGGGTTATCAGCCACGGGGTTGAAGAATCAGTTGGAGGAACTTACACAAGTTTGCTCTTGCCTGAACCAGCTCTATATGACATTAGTTAGCTACGTATCTCTGTCAGGAATCAGGGGAAATACTCACGAATTCCATGCAACCACAATATGGATGAGACACTAGACTTTCTCCATTAGACGAACTCTTTCTTGCAAAATAGCCACTCTCCCGATCCAGGGAGACAATCCTTTACCATGGCCTTGTGATGAATATTATAAAGTATTGTTGACATCCATTTAAATATTTCTAGGCGCTCGGACCCTAAAAATGGTTACGAGGCTTTCTAGCACCAAAAAAAAACAGATGAACTACTCACTCTTGAAAGAGTCGTGAAGATCTGACAGTTGCATAGCCAGTCGGTCGATAGGTTTTTCCAAATCAGACAGCATGCATTCCAGCCTCTGGCGGTTCTCTGCGCATATTATCTTAGCTCACTGAATCGGATGTAGTCGCGCCTCATGAATTGGTCTATGGGTGTGAGTGAGAGGGTTAGGATCGGGGAGCTGTCAGTGGTGGGGGAGGTGGTGGCCATCTGTTTTTGATTTCGGTCTGGTCAGGAGATGGATTGCTTCAGTTCTATCCGTGTAGTGGTGAAGACCCATCAATCGAGAGGCTAAACCCCCGCTTTTGAGATGGGCGCCCCTCAGTAGTAGCCGCTTTAAGTATTTCATCATTCCATTAAAAGAGGCACATCTCCCCCCACCCATTTGAAAAAAAGATTCATTCCCCCGCAAAGGTGATATCTATAGTCGATCATCGGGTCAAGGCTGGAATTGTTTTGTCGCGACTGTCGGGACTCGTGAGATGCCGCGGACACTCATGGCAATCGGAGTCGACAGTGAGGGTGACCGAGAGTTCGGGGAGTGGTTCTCGGGCTCGAATTGGCATTTAGGCGTGGTCGGGGGAGCTAGTGAAGCTATGGGATGGGAAGGTAGGGTAATGCAGTGAAGTGGGATATGGACTACTGAGGTGATTCTATTAGATGAGCTATATGCAAGAGATATGCTGACTGGTAGGGGTTAGGGAATCAACTCCGTCAGTTAGGAAAGGAGCTTGCAGGCTTGAGTGACGACCGTAGAGGCAAGAGCAATACCGTAGCTAGTTCTGGGTTGCCCAAACGAACCCCAAGATTGGCACAATAACGGATACAGGCCTGTAATGAGGCCTATGAATTACGGAGGTATATGCATAGCCTTAAGTCGCATAACTGCCTATTCCATAGTCGTTCGGGGATTAGGTGTGCATTGTCGTTTTTAATGTAGGTGTCGTTGCTGGTTCCATTGCCTTGGAGGTGGAAAGCCTGCTGCTGATGAGAAGTCTATTCCCATTGCATACCTGTTTCGGTGCCCCGTTTGGGAACTTCAAGACTCGGCCGAGGTGCCTGTTCTGCGCCCCTTCTACTTCCATATACTCCACGGTTGTCATTTCTTTATGTACGCCCTGACAACCAATTCAATTAGTTGTATGTAGAGGCAGGCAATATGAGTATTCGCCCTGCAGATAGGAGATTTTCAATTAATAGGTCAAGCAACCAACTCTTTGGTCAAGGATTCGACTCAGGTAGGTTTGGTGTAGATATCTATACTGTTGAACGTGGTCACTAGATGAAAGAAGGGCAGCAAGTAGAAAGGTTTTAGGTGTAGCTGAGTGGATAATCCAAATCAGGCTAGAAGGGAGGGGTGGTGGCTGAATCTAAAAGGGGAATCTAAAAGGGGCGTGCCGGCACTGGTCGCCTGGGATAAGAGCTTCGATTACTTCGGAAGTCGTTGGTGAACAGGCTAATATGAGATTTCCATTACCCTTACCCCGTCTATGTAGTCTATATATAGCGAAGACGTTATCTACTTCGGATCCGTCCTGCATGCCCAAGCGACGCTGCATGGCCAAACCGTCTGTAGATTATCTATAACCAATTCGCCTTTCTAAGCACATTTGGCCAAAACTCCTGCCCTGAGCTGCGCCTCCCCCATTCATGAAACGCTCGTTCGATCCAATACATACATACACTTGACCAGCGAGCGGACCGCACGCTCTCTAGAGTGTAGACATGTTGCAAAAACGAAACTGGGCTAAGTCGGTCCGTTACTGGTTCCGGCCGCATATTCTATTCTCATCTGGCGCTCGAACATATGTCTAAACACTTATTGCGAAGGATACCTGCCATCTCATTCAAAACCATTGCTTCTGCAGCTTCGAGAGCTGTCGATCGTTAAAATCTTTGACGTCTCGATTGGCGCCCCTCTAAAAAGAAATCGGACACGCTCTGCGCCGTCCTCTCCACTACCTAGTAGAGCGCTATCCCCGCAAGTAACGTTGTAGCGTCAGGTCGATGGACTCTTTGTAAGCGATCGATATCTCGACACCAATATCGAGTAGGCATGCCGTAACCTTTGTTGCAGGCACCCGATCCTCCTCCAATGCTAATGACGTCACAGGGCTAGGGCCATTTATCCCTCCGGCTTTGCCCAAGCACCATATTATTACTGGTCCATTTCGTTTGTTCCTCTTGCGTCTTATACGCTTACTTTTTTTAGCAGCCAATCAAGCCTTCATATAGTCTAATGCTCTCTTTTATATCAATTTTCCGTCGTCTTGTAGCTTATGTTCAAGAGTAATGTCCCATCCATGGTCAAGCAATGCTGAGAAGGCCTCCGTCGAGCTGCTATTGCTTGCGGTTGTAAGAGCCAAGTTCGTGACCCCAGCGCCTTGCCAGAGGGGAAACGAAACAAGGAATGAATAACCTCCCTCAGCCGTATTTTCAAGCTTCGGTTGGCGAGCAGCATTGGGATCATCCCTCCCGAGATATGGCGCTCTTAGGACCGCTTATCAAGGGGTAATTGGGCCCCCTGAAGATGTCCTGCGTGACAGGCTTCTTCAGCCGCGCCCAGAATTCCTTCAACCGTGCTGTGTTCTGTAGATAGCAGAGATGAGGCTTTGAATGAATGCTATTGGATGCTCGGATGACCATCTGTGGGCGCGTAAACAATCATATCAAGATTACTATCTTAGATATGCTCCCATGCTGCTCGGCTCCCATGCTGCATATGTAGATGCTCTGATACCTGGGGCTACTTATTGCTGCTTATTCGCTGAAGGCACGGTGGCAACCCGCTACCTATCTTCATCCCTCCATCAACCCTTCCCAGGCCTTTCCCCCCAGACTCGATTCGCCAACAAGGCGGCAAGCGATCAGGTGATGCTCTCTACCTATCTACCCGACAGAGGCGAAATCACCAAGATAAAAAACATACTTGGTATATAATCTTGCATATAGTCGTAGGCGTATAATATTATATATATAATTATATACATGTATATAGAAATGCTAAATCATTAGAGTGAGGTCGGCGCGCTTTCGCTTGCTGCCTTCTTCCGTCTGTATATGCGCCTTGCCCCATGTAACCAAGAGTGCATCGACTTGCGGCCCACCCAAGCTAACACCATAGATGCATTAAATAGACTATGCAGAATACCTGATTCCTGTCCATCGCAACCCAATCCTAGTCTCCCCACACTTCTTGCATTATTCGCGCAATTCGCGTGCGGGGTTGCGAAGGGTTAAAGTTGCTGCGCCGCCCTGCGAGGGTTCATCCGCATGAGTGGAGCCGAATACGAGAATAATCATGTCGATGCCAAAGCGCAGGAGGTGGAGCACGAGGAGGGAGTGTCCCCTTTTACAATCGTGGCTGAGCGACTTAAAGATCTTAGTGTATTTCGTATCCCCACACGCAGGCTTAGATGAACCCTGCCCGTATTCTCCTTTAGGGAAATTAAACTCTATGCCATCTCCAGCCATCGCCAGCCAATCCGCCATCACTTTCGGAACCTTCCACTCTTAGATCGCGATGCTCCTTGGCCCGAAGTGCCTCGTTCGGCGACAGAAATAGATTCGAATGTCTGGCCGTTGGATACCCTACCGCTCAGCTTGCTAAGCCCCATCAACCGGCGCTAGAGCCTAAACCACCACTTGAGCTTCCAAAGGAGGCTTATTCGCCTCGGTCGCCCGCATGCAGTCGCTTCAAGGGTGTGTTGGGCCGAACCCTCTCCACTTATAACCAACCCTCTGCCCTCTCCCCTCCCTCTACCGCGTCGCACTTTTCATCTCCTGGGTCGCATCGCTCTAACGTGTACTGAGCCTCTTCCCTCTCTCCCACCCACCGACCTACTGCCAGCTTTGACTCTAGAGTCTTGAGTCTAGACTACCTGGAGACCCCTCTTAACCGAAACAACCTCAGCCTCGTTATTGCGTGCAGGATGGACGTTCAACAGGGCCAGGCTCCCGCTCAGTCTACCGAGCACATACCTGTACAACCAAGTGGGTTTACTTTATTAGATCTACCTCATCCCTACTCCCTGCGCTATCGTTTGTATTGTATCTATTCCATCGTTTCTCCGTTGCTCCAACCCCTTCCCCCCTAACCCCGCTGCAGGACTCTTCTAGTTAGTCTGCTTGGCATTAACGACTGATCCGCCTACCCCGCTCCAGGATTCGTATTCTTCGTCCGCATCGCCCAAGCTGTCGTCGCACTCATCGCGTTGGCTTTGGCCGCTGGCGCGCTTGCTTCATTTGGTTCCTATATCCTGAGTGGGTCGTTGGGTTTCGTGATCTTTGTGGTATGCACAAAATACACTTCTCTATGTCTTTCGCGTCATTTGAGCTAACGTGGACCCTTACTCCCGATGTAGAGCGTCGCAACATGGATCGTCGTCGCCTACAATATTTGCGCACCCCTCTTCAAACCCTCCCTCTATAATTGCTGGGCCGCCCTTGGGCTGGATATATTCGGCGTTGTCTTTTGGCTACCGGCATTCGCTTCGGTAGGAGCGTGGGCATCTCTCAATGTCGCCATTTCCAACGCCTTCCCAGATGGCTACGACTGTAACACGTTTGGGGATTGTGGTATCATCCGTGGTTGGCAAATGTCCGCAGCTGCAGCGGGTATGGGCGGCTTGGAATTGTAAGCACCTCTATCCCGATAGCTCTGCCTCGTTGAATCGCCAAAATTAACCTATTACGCAACCAGCGTCCTTTTCCTCGTCACTTTAATCACCTCCTCGGTATTCCTCCATCGCCATCGGAGGAGAGGCGCACCGACAAGTTATGGTGCACACTTCTCCGCGGGTCAACCCCCGGCTGAGATGAACAATTTGGGTTATGCAAATGAGAATGAGCCACCCATGCCTGCGTATCATCCCCAGCCCCGATATGGCGACCAGGCTTATGTGAAATGATGCGGAGGATGATATGTGGGCAGATGGAGTTATGTGATCTATTATTCTAGCTGCATAATAGCGAATGGGTTATCTCTGGGTCGGACGTGGCGTGTTTTCATATCATGTATGGTAGGTTGGGCGGCCAGGCTCTCTGAATATCTAAGCTCTCGTACTGTATTCTCAATCTATCCGTACTGGAGCCTAGAATGTAATCCCGATTTCGCGGTTTACGGAAGACGAGGTTTGCGTTGAGGATTTTCTGCGGCAAGGGTGATAAGGTGGTTCCAGTGCTGCGCCACTCGCGCGTGCAGTTTTCATTAACTGTTCCGCTCCTGTTAGACAATGCGGCTATGTCATGAACAACACCGGCCCCCGGGCGTATATGCTAACAACGCCGAGCCGGCATTAACACTGTAACCTCCCTCCCTGTGTAGCGAGACACCCTCCGTGCCGAGACATATAAGGGGTACATTAAATTTAAGCAACGCAGACTCTGTACACACATTAATATTTACTGCAATTCTATATATATTATATACTATAGCTATTTTAAAACATTTAGAAGCCCTTATATTTAAATATTATATTCGTGTTGTCGCTCTTACACCGGGTCCGCGCAGAGCGTCTTTTCGTAGCTTAGCAGACTTTCTTCCCAATCGCACCACTGTTAAGGTTTTACAGCCTTTAATATGTATAAAAAGGTCTTATCAAAGCCTTAGAACATTACTAAGATGGTAGAAAGTTATTATCAGTACTGTGTCTACTGTCGTATGCAAATTCATACAAGGTCGCCACCTTGATCGGTACCTCCGACCGGAGCGATCACTAATCCTGGCTAGTGTGAAACAGCTATATAATCATTACATTGTACTCTACTTACAGCGGCTGCCAAGCAAGCTTGTGGCAGTCACACCTGTGGCTGTGCGAAGTCTTGGCAAGCGGGCCGACCTAAGCCCCGCGATCCAACTCAACCTTAGCTACTGTATGCCTCCCCATCAACCAACTCTCTTGTAGATTCGCCGCCTCACAACCCTATGGCCGGTGTGGGTCGGCCACCCTCCCTGCTAGCACAATCAAGGATACCAGCTAGCAAGTCATAAACCTTAAAGATTCGTAGCTCTGTTGCTTAGTAAACCTTGACATGTTGATCTAGAGAATTCCAGAAGCTTCGCCTAACTAATGCTGTGGCGAATTGCTTATCTAACCTTAGAAGATTCTTACGAGTATTTCTAAGCAGCACATTTCTAAAGTAAAAAGCGCATTCTATATGAAAAAGTATATAAAGGAAGCAAGTAGTAATGGTGGTGGGCGGGGAGGTGGTATAGCAAACTATTAAATAATCTGTCGCAGCAGCTTGACTATCGCCTCGTGCCCGTTCTCGGCCGCCCATGACAGCGGCGTCTGTCCGTAGTAGTTATCCTTGGAGTCCACGTCGACTTTGCCCGTCGCCAGCAGCAGCTTGACTATCGCCTCGTGCCCGTTCTCGGCCGCCCATGACAGCGGCGTCTGTCCGTAGTAGTTATCCTTGGAGTCCACGTCGACTTT
>JAGHQL010000095.1:81409-96291 GCA_020080175.1 Glutinoglossum americanum
CCCATGACAGCGGCGTCTGTCCGTAGTAGTTATCCTTGGAGTCCACGTCGACTTTATTCTCAAGAGCGATGCCAGTCGAGTCTTGCTCATGCAGAAGCATTTCTACAGCTCTATTAAGGCCTAGAGCAGATGCCAGACAGAGCGGGGATCCAGTTACTGGAATCGAATCATGTTCTTTATGGATTTCAGTCCATTGCGTGCGCGTTTCAGATTCCAGACAAAGATCTCGTGTCATCTTTGCCACTGCTGTCTGGCATGTTTCTGCTGACTGGCAATAGTGAGCTGCCCAGTAAATAGCAGAGTACCCAAACATTGATGTATTCTCTTTTGCGAAATCCGGCTGCAGACAGGAAATGCATGTTTCTGCAAGGACCGAGTTTGAGCAAGTCAGATCCATTGAATGCTGCCATGGCTTAGTCATCAACCCCTGTGCGATGAAGGTGGTAGCCGCTGCATTGTCGTTCCCTGGGATGCTAAGATGCCCCCCCCTGGCTTCCTTGTTGTCGGAGAAATCGCGAACCAAGAACTCCCTTGCCGTTTGGTGAAGGAGGTAAACCCTCTTATCCACAACTGTGACAAAGAGGCCACAAAGCTCCCTAATGGTTTTGTGGACTCTGTCTTCTCGAATGCTTTCCTCTGCAACATCATCCCAGGACTGCGGGCCATTAAATGCCAAAGCCACAGACATCTCCAAAAGAGAGAGCGCTCTCTTTGCGCCTAAGATGAGGTGCAGAAGCATTCTGGCCCCTTCACGGTCCCCACTCTTTGTCAAGATCTTTTCGTAAGCGTCAGGGACTCCTTGTGGTAATCGTTTCGTCAAATCCATAATGTCCTTCTTGGTGATGCTGGAGTTCTTCTCCATCAAACCATCAAAAACGAGCGTGATCCATAGGTACGTCCTGTTTGGAACCGGGTTCAGTTGTTCTCTCATTAATTCCCGCTCACCAGGCAGTAGGCCGAAGGATCTCGCAGTGTCATCGATTCGGCTTTCCACAACAAGCTGGATTTCCTTTACGATTGCATATTCTGTGGGCCCATGGTCACCCTGTAGATGGATTGAAGGCATTTCATCTTGGAGCCTATGCGAGACTTCACGGCGTATGTGTTCATATGGTCGACTAGTCAACAAAAACTTCAGACCAGCAATCTGAGTACCAGTGATGGTATCAATGAGCTGTTTTCTGTCGGCATCCCGGCATTCGTCAAGTGCATCAAGAACACAAATAGTCTCTTGGTGTAGAGCAGCAGTAATGAATGTTTTCCAGAGCTCGGAAAAGGACTTGACAAACTCTTCACCACGCGCCCCATGTTTAGAAAGAACGTCGTCAGTTAGAAGGTGGGGCCTTAAATCGAAAAGCTGATGGAGAAGAGTACAGAGGGCGCTAAGAGAGCTCTTCTGGTCCTCAAAGTCATCCTTGAAGAAGAAGTAGCACACCGTTCTTTCGTCGTCAGGAAGGATTTGGTCGATGAGATATCTGGACAGGACAGACTTACCGCAGCCTGGATCTGCGGTCACGTAGAGAAAACCAGTCGTTCTACAATGATTCTGTGTCGGCAAATTCCATTGCTTGAACAGGTCGTTGTCGGTGAACCAATCACATGTGCCTGTGACTCGCTCGCGATTTCTGTTTTTGCTGTCCTCGTAGGGACGGGCGCTTTTATACAGAAGCTGGAGGAAAGTTTCGGCCCTCTTGTTTCGATCGATTGCTTCTTGTATTCCCGCCAGTCTGGAGAACCCTTCGTCCATCTTTTCTATGATATTGTTTTCGATCTCATCAAGCTTGTCAAAGATCTTGCAAATGTCATTCAGGCTCTTTCTCTCCGCGCAATCCTTAACCCTAGTCTCGGCGTCTTTGATCGCTGATAGCAAGTCATTCCATCCATCCCACTTGAACGTGTTACGGATTGCGCTCTCAAGCGGGTTGAGTTGGAGGAAACAGGCTGCTCGGGCCTGAAACTCGATGATACTACCACAAGCAGCTGTAATCGAAATTTCGACTTCTTCAGATTGCTGCACACCATTCTTGCAGAGGAGGCCTTCGTATTCGGCAATGCGACGAATTGAACCAGAGATAGTATTCAAGCCGTCAAAAAAAACGTGCCGCTGATCCGCAGCTTGAAGACAGAACTAAAGATGATTCAGTATCTGCCAACCCTATCTGGTCGCAGCCTTACCGACAATAGAAACATCGCACCGGCGCATGCCACTGAAGCAGGAAGACAGGGTGCTGCTGCTGCGGCGACGATGTCTTTCGAGGCAACAACGCAATTGACAGCGCTTTTGAAGAAACGTTTGGCCTTTTTGCTACATCTGCTCAGCCGAGTATCGCTATCAATGTCATTCAATTTTTTGGTTTCTAAGTCGAGGAACTCGCGAAACTGTTTCCGTCTCTCCATGGTTCCAACCGGCTCCAGTTTGGACCCGAAATACTGTTCAAGGATGTGGTCGTATTGTTCCAGTTTCTGATTTTTTTGGGGATCTTGTCGTAATCTCTCTTCTGCTATCCTCCACATGTCGTTGTCTCCGTTCGGACCCGCCGCAGCCGTCTTTGCACCTGGGTGGGCGTCTTTGTTGTCGTCCGGAGCAATCTCCGAAGTCGGAACATTGGCATTAGTGGTGGGCTGGGCATTTTTCGCTCCTTCAGTGTTTGGATCTGGCGACTTCCTGAAGCGTGGCAGACGAGAAGAGCTTCTGGAGCGGGGAAAGTGACCATTTCCCTCAGGCTGATCACCTTGTTTGGTCCGAGGTTTGAGGAAATTCCCTAAAACCCTTTGCACGCGGTTTGCAGTGTCCTTTTGTTGATCGAAACTCGGAAGTTTGTCACTCATTTTGGAATGCTGGTCGAAGAGGATTAACTCAACGGACTGCGTTTCAAGGTGAGAGGTGAAAGAAGCTGAGATGAGGGGTAGACCATTTCAGCCCATGAGTCATGTCTGTGATTCGCCGGGTGCGACGGGAGAGTCGCCGGGCTCGCTTGAGGCCCAGAATCTGCCACCTTGCATGCTGCGCCGCTGTGGGTTGCTCCTCACGTCTTCGACCGCCCTGACACACTACTGTACCTCGGGAAGAAGCTTTGGTAAATCCCTTGCGCAGTCCGATGGATCCGAATTCCTCAAGTCTGTGGTTATTGCCGTGCGCGGACTGCTTTGCCTTGCCGAAAAATTTCCGTACCCTCTTAAGCGGAGCAAAAAGTGGCCGATTTTTTGCCTTGTGCCGCAACCACCAAAATCGAACAATTTTCAACCCCAGTTATCGCAACGCACCTTTTGGCTGCTTCCTCTTGACGTCGATCTTCGATTAGCTGTCTCATGTCACTGCCACACCTCAATGACTCTCACTATGCGCACGAAACCAACCTCTTCTTTCCTTCCAAGCTGTTCTGCACTCCGCCTAGAATGATGAACCTTTACGATCTTCAACCTTAGTATCTAAGGGGGATCCGCTCCGCCGGCGCGAATCACTACGTTGCCACCTTCGACGAGACGACCGTCCTCAAGTTTCCTGTTGTATCTCAGTGACAACGTGGCAACGACGGCGAGCACGCGGCGTGCACGATGATGGAGGCAACCGCATCAGAACACACGACAAGTCATAATGATGAGCGCACAATAATGACGGGCACAATAATGACGGGCATAGCAATGCCGAGCACACGACGATGGCGGCAGCGGGCATCGCAGGGCATAACGAGCACGGTATGACGAGCACGGCAGAGGGAACCACGAAGACTAGCTATTAATTCTACTGTACAGGAAGCCAGCGCGAGCCTGCCTCAAACCGATCTAGTGTATTGATTCTCCGTCCCTCGTACGGCAATCTCATCCTTCGCATCCTCCGCTAATACATCCGCACCACTGGGGCTCTCCATGGTTCTGGCACAATCTCATCTTCCGCCACTGGTGTTCCGCTCATCTGCACTACTGAGGCTCTCGCTGGCGCTTTGCTCATCCGTGCCACCTTGGCATTTGGCTCTGGCGCCTCTGCCTCTAGCACAACGCTCTTGCGCTTCCGACCCCGCTTCGCCTTGTCTGCGGTGGCTTCCTCTGCCTCTGGCGTGGCACTTTTGCGCTTCCGACCACGTCTGCCCTTACCTTTGGCTTCCTTGGCAGCGTCCTTTTCAGCACGCTTCGCTCGTGCTTCCTGAAGGTCCTCATAGCTCATGACCTTCGACGTCCCTAGTACCAACGCCTTAGTTGATCGTCGAACTTTGGCTTCGTTGTTAATTGTGTTCAAGAATCGAATTTGGTCATCCTTGAGGGCACCCGTGGCAAGGCATCTTTGGGCGCCTTTAGTGATCTTCTGTACGTGCCTCTGTAAGCTCTGTTTGCTCGTGTCATCAAGCGCGTGAGCATCCCGCTGAATGATTAGATTTTGCAGCGACATGAAAGCCTCTGCTGACACTGGCGTCACAGGCGTCTGTAGCACTGCGTCTTGCGGACAAGACCCCACCTTTACCTCATCGGCTTTCGGAATAGTCAGGTCAGCGGGGGGCTTTGGCATATCTCTGAGGACTCTGTCTGGATTGAACGGGAACAAACCACTCGCAGCGAAACCAGCTTTGATGTTCTTCGGCGTAAACGCTCTTTCCCTTGCAAGGCTGAAGAGAGAGGTGAAATGCTGCTTGCCGATTGTATTCACACCTCCTCGCTCAAGTCGATCAACCTGTTCGCGATACGTCGTCTTCAGTGAGGCAAACACTGCGACGTCACAGGGCTGGAGCTTATGGGAGGTGTGAGAGGGCAGACGACATAGGATAATATTGTTTTGGAAACAAAACTCTAAGACTTCGAGGCTCTCGTGCGTCCCGAAGCCATCGGAGATCAGCACCCGTGGCTTCTGGTTAGCTCGCTCTTGAGTTTCGGGATGAAATATACGCTTGAGCCACTCGAAGCTAATCTTAGAGTCGGTATATCCAGATTCGAAGCACGCATACTGCCATCCGGGAGTAGGGAACGTGGTCCAGTTGCTTCGATGGGTAGTGGCTGGCCAAATGATCATAGGGTTTAGATACCTACCATCACCACTGATGCACTCGATCGCTGTCACAGTTGTTCGCTTGACACGCGCGCCTCTATAGTCTCGCCTGTCATCCTTACCTACGAGGACTTTAACAGAGCCTGGCATGGATAACATCACTCCAGTCTCGTCCATATTATAGACATTCTCTGCTAGAATAGCAGGATCTTGTAATATCCTTCCAATCACCTCAAACCAGTGCGTAACCTTCCCGTAGATATTTTTCTCGTGACGGTCCCAGTTTAACGGCTTGACTCTTCTCGCTTGGAGTACTGGATGGCGGTTTTCCAGAGCCTTCGCCCAGTTCTTTCCTGGAGGCTTGAGTGGTCTGTCCGCCTTGGGTCGCTGGCGGGTGACACTAAATGCTATCGAAGAGATAAACTTCATCCGGATTGGTTGTCCAAGATCGGACATTTGTAACAAGAACTTAACGACGACATCCTCTTCCAACGGGGTGAGGTACTGTTGGCTTTGGGCCTTCTCTTCTATCGAGCGTCGTCCGCGAGCACAATGATGGAGTGTAGAGCGAGGGACATCGCCATGATCTGCGAGGGCACGGTATGATTTAGGCACACCAGGAGGCACGCCTTGCGCTAGTACTTGACTGGCTCTGTCCATATTGTCCTACCGTCGCGATCGTGCTTTGGAAGGAGACGAGACGAGGCGGCGCTCCGGCGCCCAGGCACCAGCGTGCCACCTGCCGATGGAAAGTTCGAGAAACCTGCTCTTGCGCCACACGCGTGACATTTTACGCCACACACATGACCTGAGAATCGTGGCTGAGAATAGTGGCTGATAAATTTCGCTTGAATACAGTATATTGTAACCAGGCTAATGCACATTACTAAGTACAAAATCCTCAAGCTAAAACATGTGGCGTTTATGCCCCTCTCCTCGCACGGCGTAACTCCCAGACTGCACCACCTTCCTCTCTGAGTATCTTCAAAACTTGGAGCTATATTCTTTCTTCACGGGACCTTTTCCCAAGTGCTCCGAATTTTGAAGAGACTCTAATAGTCGCGATTAAGTAGGGGGGAACAGCCGAAGCGGCGATCAGTGGCGTGATTGAAACGATCGACAGCATGATCAGTACCATTCTTTTTCTTGTTTGTTGACTGGTCTCCTTAGGGAAATGGTTAAAGAAAGTGATATATTAATAACAACTTCATAGACTTGCCAAAAAAAATTTTGTGATTCCAAAAGTATAGATTCGTCTCGTAACAGGGTGCGTCTCTGGACGCAGGGATAGACGTTAGGGCATTTTCTATGCCCACGTCTATGCCTTTATGCAGTACCATATCGGCCAGCTATTTGTCATAGGCTTGGCGGGGCGGCTTTATCAGCAAGGCTTGCCCCATCCCAACCCGACATCCTTCTCCAACCGGTTGAAATTTTACCTCCACAGGATAACGTTGGCAATATAAGTTCTCGCCTGCGGGTCAACTGCTCACCGCTCATAAGCTCCATCCCTTGACTATCTAAAGTACGAAACGCATTCCCCTCACACACGTGTCCATCACTTATTTAGGCAGTATGGAAGCGTCCTTTTCCGAGCCGTGGGTTCTTCATCCAACAGCGCAGCACACCCATACGTTCATCATTCTCCATGGGAGGGGTGATGGAGGTGAGACCTTTGGTAGAGGATTTTTGGAATATTCAACAACAGCATCCGGACTCACCCTACCAGAGATATTCCAAGGGATGAAGTTCATCTGCCCAACTGCCAGGAAGGGACGCCCCGCTATGAGCCCTAATTCCCTTCTCCACCAGTGGTTTGATATTAGTTCTCTCAAGGACCCCTCGAAACGAGAAGACCTCCAGGTAGATGGACTTCGGGGAACTGTGCAATTCGTCCATAGCCTTATATCGCGGGAAGCGGAATTAATTCCGCCCAAAAACATCATCCTTGGGGGACTAAGTCAGGGTTGCGCTGCTGCCCTCTCCGCCTTTATGACCCTCGATTTGACCTTAGGAGCTTTTGTGGGCATGAGTGGGTGGCTACCCTTTGTAGGACATTTGGAAGATATTATCAAAACGCCGGTTGAAGAGCACCCTGGTGGGATCCCGGGGTTCGGAGAGGCCGAGAAACGGCCTGGCACGCGGTTGCAAGTCGCCAACCTCCTACGCAAAATTCTTGGTCTCGAACCTTTCGAACCTACCACTGATGGGATACCGCCACCATTCCAAACTCCCGTCTTAATCGGGCATGGGGACATAGACAGTGTGGTCGACATCCGACTCGGGAAGCAGATCTATGAGACCGTGGTGGCTCTAGAGATGGATGCAACACTTAAGGTGTACGAGGACTTTGGTCACTGGTACATGGTGCCGGAGGAACTCGATGATATTGCAAATTTTTTATTCAGCAAGAAGGCCGGCGTGGCCTTGGAAGGCTGGCATAGTTCGGGTCCGCCTTTACCCCTCCCCACTAGCTAAAGCAAGTTGTGAGTACAGAAAAGGCTTTAAGATATGTCCTGCAACGATCTAGACGTAGTAGCTGTAGTATCCTGTCGGTAATGAGTTATTTGTCCTTATCTCCTGCGTCTGTGTCCTGCCTGCCCTATCGTGTTCTGTAGTAATTTTGCCCGTTTCTTATATCCCGCTTGCCATCCAATCTCCCCTTCTCTGCTCCCTCTCCTCTGCTTTCCCTCACCCATCTCCCCTCCCCCGTTTCCTCTCCCCAATCCCTGTTAGAGTGGATGCCTCAACGCTATCTTCGAGCCGTTTCACGCTGCTATGAATTATACTTGAGAGGGATGCTTCAGTGTCATGTCGATGCTCATGCGGATGTTGAGCCAGTTAACTTCTTAAGGTACTTTTGCTAGTTTCGGCCTTGCTTGTTTGCTAGAAGCATATAATGACTTTATACTCAACATAAATGATGTGCTAGCCTATTAGAATAAGCAACTGAACCTGAACGCTGGTTCTTCTCGGCCGAAACGACATCGAATAAAGAGTAGTGAACCCCCTAGCCGCAAAAGGGTATAAGCGGAAACCCAGATATTTACGTCGAGTAACCCACCAGAGCCAGTTCATATATCCATGCCCTACTAGGTCGCTAGAGTAAAATGGTCTCAAGAAACAGTGCGTAATCCCATCCGGAGGCGGACGACGTGTAAGTAAGGTATCTTACTTTGGCTAGCGGCCCAGACCCCTTAGATAGCTCAGTCAAAGACTCTGCCTTACGACGGATAGGCTACCACCCGTGACACGACTTGGAGTTATAACTATATGGTGCAGATAACAAAGCGGCGTAATCAAATCTATCTCTCCACGGCGGCGCCTTAGTCACCACCTCTCTTTCTCAGTCCTGCCAGACGGCTACCCCTGCCCCTGAGCCTTAGCTGGGGCCTAGTTAGCTAGTTACCGAGGCCTTGGAACGGAAGGTCTTGCGCGAGAAACAAAGTCTCAGATAGGCAGAGGCTGCCTTGTCTTGAGACTACTCCGACCAACTTACGAGGCGAGACGTCAACCCCAGTGGGGCCGGTAGTGTATGTACACCGAGATAGTTAGCGTGATCCCCCTCGCCGCACAGCTGCGCAACTTTAAAGCGAGCAGACGGTTTTGCTATGCGATCCACGTCAAGTGGTGCCGGTGTTTCGGGTCAGATGGTTTCAAGTTGAGCCCGAAAGCATAACGAGACATCAGACGTCTGTCGGACCCAGGACGTTTCGAAGCTGGGAGCTAGGCCACATATGCACATACATAGATACACCGGAATAAGTTACTCCAGGGGGGACGACACAGATCCCAGATCCCAGGTCCCAGGTCCCAGGTCCTATACCAGGGCACACACGCATCCCCCAGCCGGCAGCTCCAGTTCCAGCGCCAGCACCAAGCTATGATCGGACGGTTGGCTTCCTCCGTTTGGGGCAGGCCGCGGTGCGTGTCTTGCGTGCCTCGAGTGCCTTACTCCACCACCTACGAAAAGAAAACCGAAACGCGCGAACATGGATACAGCGACCCAAACCAGTCAATGTCCTTCCCCCGCGGACCAGCAAAAACAGGCCCGCGCCCTCTGCAGATGCTGCGTCGGTGCGTCAGTAATCTCTGGTGTATGTACTCGTACAACATCCAAGACATCCCCACAAATAGAAAAAGAAAAAAGAAAAAGGAGCGTAGGTAAGCGCGACGCGCTATGGCCACGATCCCCGAACGAAGTATATTCTGCGCTTCTATTCATCGCAGCTAAAGGTTATTTTAAGATCTTTCTAAACGACGTTAAAGTAATGTCTCAGGCGTGTGCTGTCGTGTTGTTAGCTTTTTGCCTATGCGCTTGGTTGGGGGTTTGGGTTTGACAAGGCTGAAATCTCTGGGGCCACGGCTATACCGACTGGTCTACACTGGCCTACACCGGTCTATAGTGGTCTACGCTAGTCTACTAGACACTATTCTGCTAGAACTACCTTATGCAGAACAAGTACATCCATCTACCAGGAGGGGCCCGGTTCGACGTCTGACGTGAGCTCAAGCAAGGCACATTCGACATTGTTACTTTTTTTTTCATCCTTTTTCTTTTTTCTCTCTTTCGGTCTTCCAAATCATTTCAGCTTGACTGGGAATCGAAAGAACGCCCGGAGGGTTTTGTTCCTTCTATCGCTTTTCCCTACCGCTCGAGCTGGGTATTTGGAATATGGTTATTTGGTTTTTGTTGCGTGTTTGGGCTTGTTGGGCTTGTTGGGCTTGTGCTTGTGGTAATTTTCTGGAAACCGCGGCTGAAGCCATGGAAGAGTTAAATCTCTGGTCTTGTTTCTTTTTTCTTGTCTTTCCTTCCTTTTTCTACCGTCCTGCACATTCAACGCTCCCCCCTTGTGTCCTTAGAAAATCGGGGGTATTTTCCCTGGAACCGGCGCACAGGCCTTTTGCTTCTTTTTGTCTCCAACGGAAGAAGCCGGGTCGCATCACGTACAGACCCTGAGATTTGTGTTTCCCCACTCCCGCGCCCAGAATTTGTCGCTTGACGATGAATTTCCCTTATTTCTACGGCACTGTGAGAATAACGAATAGCGGACGGCCCGAATTGGGCGTACCATATCTCTAAGATTGCGGTGTCGCGGTGCACAGCGCGTGTCATTGGAGATTCGTTTTTCCCGTCTTTCAGGTGTGGCTGCATCGTTTTGAAGTGGTGGCGGTCAAAGGGGATTTCCCTCCTGCGCCTGCCGTTTAGTGCATAAGATGGTCAGATCTAACATCCATCTCCCAGGGGTGCAGAAGGGGATCTTAGTCAGCCTTAGTCAAAGGAAAATCTCATGCCGAAAGCTGAATCTTCATAGGGTCGCGTCCTCCTCTCCATGCTCAGGCCGCGCGGGCCCCGTGAACGTCTGGACCAATGGACCTGATCACGGCGGAGGCAGAGTACATGAGAGTTTACTTCGTGCGCGTGTTACAAGCACCATCCCGTTCGCGCTCGCCGAAGTGTTACTCATGTTGCATGGCTAGGCCTAGCTCAGCCCCCACCCCCGCCCACACCTGATCACCGTTATCCTAACTTCCACATACAGTAAATACCGTGTTACCAGGCGCACAAACTACGTGGTAGCTCTCTTCGGGTCCAAGGAGAGTGGCTTCCGCTGTTAAAATCGGATCTCTGTCTTGGTTCCCGCCTTGCTAAATAAAATGCCATCGTCGGCTGTCTTATCGTTCTGTCGTAGGCTGGCGGGAACGGGAGTTGAAACTTGGGTTGATTATCTTTACGTGTGTTTTTAAAATTAATTTGCCCAAAATAATAGTATATTCCCCGTTCAAGTGCATTTTACCCTGCGGTTGCTGGGGCGGACCGATCGCTGGCAGGGGAAGCTGGCTAGTTGAAGGACCTAGTCTACTGGCTGGGCCGGAATTACCGGGGCGGGACGTTGCTTCAATCCTGCACCTTACGCTTGGCATTGAAACATCCGCGACCCTCGCTGCGGACCATTTCATGCTGGGTTAGCCCATGCAGAGTTGAGTTGAACACAGCTGAGACGCAGCGCATTAAACATGCAGATTCGCTCTACTTCTCCAATGCAAGTGTCGGTAATCCCCACACCCGCGCTCACATGCCCGATGCCCCATGTCTCCTGTGAGGTAGGACAGCCTCCATATAGGCCTGACATCCCCACCAACTCGCACATTCTCCCGCTTTTGCCCTCCTCTTTCTGAGTTCTAGGGCCATCCTCTCTCGTTCGTCGGTAAACCTCCTCTCCTCCTCTCCTCCCCCAACCCTTTCAAGTTGTTTGTTCTCGAGCGAAACCCCAGGATGCATTCCATCTGCGTTCTGGTCGTGGCTGGACTGCTGGCTCTGTCAGCCATGGTGTCTGCTCAACAGACACCCTTGGGGCTGGATCCCGCGAAGAACATGTGTATTCGGATATACCAGCAATGTCAGCAATCTCGGCCTCTCCCAATTTGAAATAGCAGCCGGCTAACGCGATGCAGCGACCGTCAAGGACAACGTACTTTACATTGACGGGGGCCTACAAACCTTTGTAGCGAACAACACAGGTTCCAATTTCAATGGGAGTATAGTAGCAGGATATAGTTAGTCCTCGTTGAAGCCGTTCGCGGATGACCCCTGACGTATAGCAGACAACGCTCTCATTGCGGTCGATATGAGCCAGTCGTGGGACTGGAAGACGAACATCTCAGAGGTCGTCTTGCCAAAGAGCAATAACCCTCAGACGGGGAGCCCGCCGCCGATAGTCATCGATGGCGCTCTATATCAAGGTGGCCCTGGGGATAAGAATATATACCTTTATGGAGGAACAACCTCGTTCTGGAATACCTCTTTCCCAAATTGGCAGTCGCCTACATCCTTCCAATATTCCCTTTGGTCCTTTGACACGGTAGCCAAGACGTGGGCGCAGTACGATGTCTCGAATGCCAGTCCGGTGAGACCATCTGGGGGAGCTTGGGCTGACGCGCCCAACTTGAACCTCGCGTTCTACCTGGGTGGAAAGGTCGACAACGGAAGCCAAATAACCACCGGAGACATTGGGGGCGGTATCAAAGTGGGGCTTCTCGGTATGGTTGTCATTGACACCAAATCTCAGACTGCAAAGAATGTGTCGACGGCCGGCCTCACGGGAGATAGCCCGAGATCGAGGGGAAACCTGGTGTATGTGCCGGAGTTTGGCGACAAGGGAATTTTAGTTACTCTTGGTGGTAGTTTTAAGTCGCTATCGGACCAGAATGATAAGGTCGTTGGAACTCTTGTCAGTAACACCATTCCACTGTTTAACCCCCCCTCGTAAGCACCAGCTGACATAACCCAGGTCCCCATGGATACCATTGAAGTCTTTGATGTCGCGTCTCTAGATGGCGGCAAGAGCGGTTACTGGTATAAACAAAAGGCTAGCGGAGACATTCCAGAACCTCGGATAGATGCGTGTGTTGCCTTGGCCAGCGCCCCTGACGGGTCCAGCCACAACATGTACGTGTGAATACGCTGAAGGCCCCTTTGAAGGTATTCAACCATCGCTGACCCTTTGGAATCCAGTTATCTATATGGAGGTCGAAATGCCACTGGGATTTTTGACCAGATATTTGTACTTTCATTGCCGTCTTTTACGTGGACAAAGGTTAGCGCTCCAATTCGAGTAGCTACCACGGCACCAACTCGTACTAAATGAGCTTCTCAGATCTTCGAGGGCAAAAGCCCCCGATATGGAATGACGTGCCATTTAGTTGGCAAGCGGCAACTTCTTACCGTTGGAGGTTATTCGAGTTTGAATCTGACCAGCGGATGTGATTGGGAGGACAAAGGCGTCGGCATCTACGACCTATCGACACTGATTTGGGGTAGTAGGTATTTTGCGGATGCTAAAGAATATACGGTCCCCACTCCAGTGGTCAGTATGATTGGCGGCAAGTATGTATCTCCTGGCTCTAAGCGTCTCATCTCCCAAGCTTGGCGGGAACTTTTATCTCAGCAAAGGGAATACTGACAATGCGGCCCGTCTTCAGTCCCAACGGCTCAGCAACTATGACATCACCCTTGGCAGGCTACACTAACCCCGCCTTTGGCCATCTTTTCAATAAAAACATCAACCCTAGCCCCCCGAGCTCATCCACCCCTCCCCCAACCTCCACACCACCAAGCAAGGGAGCGATTGCTGGTGGAGTAATCGGCGGCGTAGCGGCACTGTCGATGATTGTGGGAGCAATAATATATTTCATTCGACGACGTCGTGGACCACGGCCTGCATCTGTTGTTGCTCCTGCCGAACTATCAGGGTCGCCCTTCGATGCCATCCAAGAGAAAGATGCATCGCACCCCCGGCCAGATGTGGACGCGGAACTAGGTGCGCATTCGGGACATTATGCCGAGCTAGAAGCAGACCGGGGAGTGGAGATCATGGGTTACACACAGAAGTCGGTGGACGCAAAGGACGAAAAGGACGAGAGGGATAAAAAGGGCAAGGCGGAAGAGCAGGACTACAAAGATGTGCCTATGATATAATGCAGGAATCGCTTGGACGATGCATGTATATAGACGTTTCTTTCTCCTGAGGTTGCTCCTTTGGCCGCTACTAGGGCTTCCCTGTAACACCACCAATCGGTCTGCACCATCAATAACGTAGAGAGAAGCATTAATAGACAGAATATATGATCTACGAGATCACGAACTAAAATTAGATGTTACTTACAACCCAGTTTCTATGCGCTAGGCTAACTTCTCAATACCACGAAGTGATGTTAATATAAGAACAGTGTATATAACTGACTGAACTAAGCTCAGCGATTCCATTGTAGGACTTAGAATTAGAGTCGGACTAGAATTTCGCTTCTAAGGTATTTTTTGCCACGCTGGGTTAACTTTAACTCATATATTGCCTCTGCCGTCACTTCGTTACATTGAGTTAACCCAATACAATGAAGTCAAAAAACTTGAAAGTAGCTAAAATAATTAAAGTAGACTTAGCAATTTTATTGCAACTATTTGAATTGAATTATTCTGAAAATTGTATTAACATCCCAGACTGAGTAGTGAGACAGGACCAAATAATGAGACACCTTTCGACTGACTTTTTAAGAAGCATCATAACTAACAGAATAAGAGTTATGTATCTAAACTATTATAATAGATAATAAAACAAGAGTTAATTTATTACTTGAGGTACTAGAATCTAGTAATACAACTTCTGTACAAGGTACTGTATGCTTCTTTGAGACTTCTAATACCACTGTGACTCAAAGGCTGAATAGGCACCCATCAAGACAGTAAGCTCACGAAGCTCAACAAATATGTACTTTAGAAGAAGAATAGGTACTAGTGAATTGAATTTAGCGATAAGCAGGCTAAGGGTTTCTAATTTGTCATGATATATTAAGGTTAATAGTGAAGTTCTTAATTCAATAGTGTGCTGAGCGATTATGCCAAGACACAATTTTTACCTACATTCTAGGTCAGAACTGGATAAAATAATTTATTAAATATTATTTTAATCTTTAATCTATTATTGCAAGGCCTTTGAATTATTCTAAAATTACTACTTGTACCTCAAATAATCTCAATAATTGATTTCAGGTTTTTTGATCAATTATATAATAATACAAACCCAATTCTAGTAATATTTACAATATTAATAAGACCGGATTTTAGATAAGAGTTATAGATAAAGGTTATATAATTATTAATAAGTAATAGTTAGCTATTTATGATGGCTGCTTATGTAAGCTGGGTTGCGAAAGTTGAATGCTGCGAGTGTCAAAGCTGAGCTAGCTCTAACTATATTAATTTAGTATTACTAGCAGTAGCATGAAACTTGACGTCAAAAATATATGGTGTAAATACTTTATGAGAACCCTAGCTAGTAGTCCGCCTGGCACCATGGGGCGTAGTGCCATCTTTTTGGTGAGGCACGGGGGGTTGCCCGGCCTCGCTTAA
>JAGHQL010000096.1:0-95982 GCA_020080175.1 Glutinoglossum americanum
GAGGGAGAAAAAAAAAAAAAAAAAAAGAAAAAGGGGGGAAAAAGGGGGGGGGGGGGGGGGGGGGGGGGGGGGGGGGGGGGGTTGGAGGGAGAATGGGTGTGGGGATAGCAAGCACGTGCCTCTCTCTATCTCGATAGAGGTTTACCCGGGGGAGGGGGAGGGGGAGGGAAAAAAAAAGGGAAAAATTATAGTGGGGGGTAGTATGGCTTTATTACGTCCCATCTGTGCATATCTTTTTTTTTTTTTTGGTTCTTTGCGGTCATACACATCAGACGGACAGGATGGATAGAAAAAAAGGGGCGTTTTGGAAAAAACCTAATGGCCCCCATGATCCCCTTCGCTGACCTCGCTGCCTACCTCAGTCCAGCTCCCGACGCTGCTCGCGCCGCCAACTTCGCTCATCGCGTCCCCGTCCGTGGAGATGTCGTCGGGGTGGACTTCCTCGCAGCTACCAGCGAGGGAGGGAGTGGACGATGAGGTGGGGGAGGTATTGTTGTTGTGTGAGACTTCTAGGTGTTGTTGTTGTTGCTGCGGTTGAGGCTCTTGGTGGTGTGGGTGTTCGCCCGATTGTTGTTCGGGAGTGCCGTTTGGGTTGGCGTTGTAGTATGATGGGGATGTGTTCTCGGCCCACTCGTGGACGACGGACCAGTAAGCAGAAGGCTGGAAAGGCTGGGCTGGGGGATCGGGGCTGCTGGTGGCGGTGTTTGGGGTGGAGGGGTTGAGGGGAGGGGTTGGTGCTTCGACTGGTGGAGGTTGTATTTCGCCGAGGGGCTCTGCTGGTAGCGTGGCGGTCGTTTCCCTTGATCGTGGCATTGCGTTGTCTATTTTTTCGTTGTGTAGCGATTCGTGCGATGCGCCCATTAGGGTAGCGTCGAATAGGACCTGTGAAGCTTCTTCCTCTCCTATTGGATCGGCGAATGGATTTGCGAATGCTCCGCCCCTCTCTAAACCCCTAACCCCTTCTGTCCTTCTCCGCAAGCCTTCCTCATGATCAGGGTGCGCCACAGAAGTGTTGCGGATTGTATAGGTGCCCGCCTTCTCTGCATCTTGGGTTAGAAAGTCATCGAAAGACGCATATCCGCTCTCTGGTGTTCTCCTCTTGCTTTTCTCGCGCGGTGCAATCTCTGCTTCTCTCTGCCGTAGGAATTGATCTCGGTTGCGCTCCACCAGCTCGGCCCGCCGTAGTTGCCGCAGCTCTTCAGCCTCGGGTCCATGATCGCCGCTGTCAGAGGAAGGACGACGGGTGTTAGGGTGAATCTCTTCACCGAGGGTGTGGAGCGCGATGGCTATCCTGCGTCGGCCTTTGTTAACGAGCTCGCGAACCTGCGGACTCTCGTATACGGCAATGCCGGCAGCGACTATAATAGTAGCAGCGATTATGATGCCTGCGTGGGACAAGAGGAATTAGCATCTTTAGGCACTCGTAGATACTAAACTAGGAAAATTTGAGGGCTGTGGTTGAGCTTTGGAGCCGTGGTGTAGGGTGGCAACAGCGCCGTAAACATGACGATACGTAACTCTCCTCCGACGGCTCAGTTACAGCGCATGCGCAAGGCTCTGGTGGAAGTGGAGAGGAAAGCAAAAGAGAATGCTGTGAACAGTCGTGCTCTTTTCCAGAGCTACTTGCCTTTGGCTATCGGAGCGGGCATCTCTCTGGTTTTCTGGCGTTATATCTCGGAGCGTCGTAATCTCGGTGGTGGGATGGATCCTTGGTGAACCATAGCGGGTGGGGCGATAGACTTGGAGCGACCCGCCGAATGATGCATAGTACGCGGGGTGGGAGTCTTGAGTACTGCGGCGCTGCAGGGCCGATTCGTCACCACGCTGCCTTTGCAGCATGCAAAATGTGCCTAGCGCTGTCTCGAAGGGGGTGATGAGAGGACGCTGAGAGGATGCAACTTGAAGCGGATACCCGCGGAATGGTGGCCATAGGGGTGCACGTCGGGCATGTCTGGCAGCCGGCTAGAGGAGTCCATCGAGCCCATCGAGCCCATCCCATCCCAGGTACGTGTACCCAACTTCTTCGGAGGCTGCTTTAAGCAAATGAAGAGAAGAGCGATCGGTTCCTTCGGACCCCGACAACGTGACCAGAGCGCATGACTGACGTAAGCAGATCCGGTGAAACAAAGGCGCCCCCCGTATTCCCCGTGTTGATCGTCTTGTATGTTGCCTTTTTTAGATCACCTCGTTTCGCAGCACCGCCCAGTCCAGGCCCATGCCCAAGATGCCCAAGCCACGCCCCAACTCCCTCTCTTTTCTATTAGGGGGAACGCGTGTGGTTATCCTGTCCCCGGTCTTTGTCTGCCCGGCGGGTTCTCTTCTCGACACCTTATGCGTCGGGTCAAGCTTAGATATTGAATGGATACTCTATTTAAGATTGCAGCAGCAGCAGGGAATCTGCCGAGGCTGTCAGAGATACGAAATGTGAAGGAGAAAAAAGAAAAACCCAAGTCCTATGGTACACGTTGTCGATCTGGGAATGAATGATCCGTTTCCCGCTCCATTATTACCCGCGACAAATGCCGCAGCTCAGCTCAGGGCAAAGGTTGGTCGGAGCGTGGAGTTGAATGTGACTCGCTGACAGCCCGCATTTGCATACATAGGCGTGGCAGCATGGCGTTGTTGCCCCCTTCCCCTCCTCTCTTCCCTGGGATGTATACCCTAGAAGCCGAATGTTATTGTATCAGAATCCCGGCTTACCTAACTTACGTACCTCGCCCTCTGCCATGTCATATCGTACAGAACTCGCGAACCACTGGCTGGCAGCTACCAGAGGTCCGCCGTCTCGCGCTAGTTTGGCAAGCCACCTCCGGCCAAGTCTGGCTGGTCCGCCAATCCCAGGTGCATTCCTTGCAGTTGTTTGTGCTTTTCATCATAATAATCCTCGCAAGGGTCTCTCCGAAGCAGGATCACCGCGGATGACCCATACGGCGGTCTGAGGCTGATCCAGAGAGCTGATCTGACCCTCTGCTGCCTTCTCTTTCGTCAAAGGACAAAGAGATCGGGGGCGATGCGATTTGCGCGCTTATATAGTACAAAAATATGTTCGTAGCAGAAGAAAACTTTTGGAGGATCGCCCACCGTTTCATCAGTGTGACCGCTGCTTGCAAGGACGCCTTGAAGACCCCTTTCCCTTGGAGATTAGCCGACAGCACTTCGTTCGAGAACGCAGTGCCTAACTCGTTCCTAACTCGTTGAACCACACCTACCGCTTTCAACGCAACTCGCCCACATTTCCCTTGTTCACGGCTCTACATTCGTAAATAGTCCCGCGATCGGGATCTCCAAGTTTTCTTCAGTTGCCTGACGAGTAGTGCACAATTGCGTTGCTTTTCTTGGTGACCGGTTCTATTTGAAACTCCCTGAGCCCTCTACTGGTTTTAAACTATCTAATACGACCCTCCCCAACGGGCCTGCGACTGTTGAACCCCCCAAAAACGAAACTCGCGTGTCTCACTACCAATCCATTCCGCACCACGTTCGTTTTGTCTTGCCATCTACAAGACCATCCCCCGGAGGGCTGGCTGCCTCATGAAGACGATACTCAACAGACCATATTAGTGCTCCCCAATTCTCCTCTTGGATTAATATTCCGCCGCTTACTCTGCGCGGTCGTTTTCGTTGATAATTGCGGCTGGGTATTCTTTTTGGATCGAACGCTGCCTCCTTCACTAGACCTACGACCTACCTCCACTTTACGAACTATATCTATCTCAGAAGATGGAATCGCCGGGAATGATGCCGGAGTCGCCCATGGAGCAAGATGACTCAATCTATCCGTGCAAAGGCTGCGGAGAGGTATGATCTTGCTTAGTTTTGTGGGAGTTTGTTAATTTTATTGATTCTTGCACTGACGTTCCGCAGATTCTTGAAGAAGGAAAGGCGTTCGAGCTAGGTAAGATATACCAGTCCTTTTCGCCTGGATGAGCCGCGAGCGGGCTCAATTTTATCGTTATCGTACTCAAACACGTTCCGTAAGAGTAGTTTTGTTAACGATCTTGTAGCTGGAAACCGGTGGCATATCGATTGTTTTCAATGCAATACCTGTGGCACACTGTTGGATTCGGATGCGAACCTTCTACTTCTCGGCGATGGTTCACTTATCTGTAATAATTGCACATACAGTTGTAATGCCTGCGGCGACAAGATCGAAGACCTTGCGATCCTGACTGGTGACCAGGCGTTTTGTGCAAGCTGTTTCCGGTGCCGGAACTGCAAGAGGAAGATCGAGAACTTACGATACGCTAGAACTTCCCAAGGCATCTTTTGTATGAGCTGTCATGAGACCCTGATGGCACGAAGGCGGAAGAAGTCGCGGGCGGCGGCACACCAGCAGAAGCTTGCAAATAGTGCTCAATCGCCTGTTCTTCTGGACAAATCCCTACCTTCCTTGCCTCTGAATGTACTGGCGCCCACGAGTGTCTCCTCCCCTGACCGTGAATCAATGTTGTCTGAAATTGGCACGGAAACGCCTACCGAGCTTTCACCTCGACCACGAACTACGAACACGCGGCATGACCCAGCTAGGAGCCTTAGGCGCGACCCATCTCCTAGTGTTGAACCCACAAAAGGTGTGTTAGTAATGGCTGCGTATGATCAACGAGCTAATGTAGATAGACAACCTCATTCTCCCGTCGACTACGTACCAGCACAGCACTACGGGCCCCAAGAGAGGACATGACCCGAAATCCCAACCTGAAGGATCAACGAATGACGACGCTTCGGAGCCGTTCTTATTTATTCCGCTTGCCTATGACCCAAGCCCAGCTCCTGGACCGTCACCTATGGCGCAGAGCCACAATATCGATAGTGCTGATGGACGCAACCAATCTAGTAGGTCCCTGAAGCAGGGCTCTATAAATCAACTGCATGAGAAGCGGGCTCCATCTCCAGCATCTTTGTTGAGAGATCAGGAGGGCCGGCCTGGTTCTGGGGGCGGATACTCACATACTGCGGACAAAGGCGGGCAGCAGTCTGAAGCTGCAGGAAATGCCGGGAGCAAGGAACGGACGAGAAAAGATATACTGGCTGCAAGCACATCAAATCCGGTCCATTCATCACCCGGACCACGCAAAGAAAACACTCGCATTCAACACACGGGTATTCCAAACGGGAGGAATGGTATCGCGGAAAACAAAGACATCTTCAGGCTTCAGGAGGTGCCACGGGGCAAAAAATCCGGAGGGTCATCGAGAAGCTCCAAGTCAAGGAATGAATCTCCAGAGCCTCTATCATCACTAGGCCCTGTGCGATCGAGCAGTCTACAGACTTCGATTACATCAGAAGAGCACGTTGAGTCTCCGAGAAGTAGTTCTCCACAGCCGCTCCAGCCGTTGAGGATGAATAAAACTACCCCACGAGTGTCACAAGACGCTGGAAGACGGGACGATCAGTCCATTCGCTCTACGAATTCTATTACATCTTCAGTATCATCCCAGTTGCTGCAGAAGCCAAGGCGAGGGGATTCCCTGGGCCAACAACCTGCTATATTGAGGAGCGAAGAGCCGATGGCTCCTTCAACATCGATCCGGGAGGCTCCGAGCCGTCACGGAACCTCATCTTCCACATCCTCACACACAACGCCCGATCCTTTGAAGAGCCCTACTCTATCGATCGGGCACACACCCCAGAAGACTCCTACAGATTCGCCGCATTCCGGTTCGAACGAGAGGAATAGTTCATCAGTGCCGCCCCGAAAACCAGCACCTTCGACTGATGGTGTATCGAGAACGTCTAGCTCCTTCACTGCGCCGCGAGCCCCACCTCCGCCTCCATCCACTGCCCAAGTCGCCCCCCAGCAGTCCTCCCCCACGAGCTCCACACAGCACAGTGAATCCCCTTCCAACAGTGAAACAATCGCTGCGGCATTGCCACACTACAGTACTGGAGGCGACCTTAGTATGGATGATGATCTGGTCAGGATCCTTGGTGGCAGTAATATCGAGACTACTTCAGCGTCTATCCTCCGCCGCATTTCTAGTATTAAGCATGGGAGGAGCTTTAGTGATATGACTACTCGCACAGGGACTTCGCCGAGATGGTCCAAGCCAACAGCTAATGGCGGTGCCCCAGTCTATGGGCATGAAATAAGTAGCCCAACATCAACGACTCCAGACGCGAAGGAAGAGAACTCTGCTCTCAAACACCAGCTCCGCCGCTCGGCCCAGAAAATAGCTGAGCTCGAGGCACGCATCGACAGCAGCGTTGACATGAAGAAGTTGGATACTAATATACGTGAGAAGAGATCAACGGTTGCTTTTCTTGACTCACAAAAGGAGATTATGGTACGCGAGCTTGAGGTACTTACCGAGCATGTTGCGGAGGCCAAGAAGAGCGGCAAGCCACTCAACATTGAGAGCCTAAAATCCGACGTGGTCCGTGACTTCGCGATGGCCTTGCAGCAACTCAAATCTTCATACCAACCGGAAATAGAGGACTTGATACACCAAAAGAATCAACTAGTGGAAGAGAACGCCAACCTTGCACGCTTGCGCGACCAGGCTATCCAAGAGACGGAGCAGTTGAATTTGAAGAATGCTCAACTTGCGGATTTGAACAACGAGCTCACGCATCAGATTCAAGAGCGGTATAAGGCAAACCGAGAACAATCGATAACCCAAACACTTGATAGCCCAAGGCCAAGCGCCAACGGGCTAGGGATCTACCACCACCACAAAGACCGGTCAGAAGTTTCAATCGATGGAAAAGACTTGAGACTACCAACCGGAGCATCAACCGGTGGATCTGCTGCAAGTCTCCATGGAGATCAGAACGACGATCATGGTACGGTGCTCCCAGCGCCGCACATTGTCAATATCCGGCAGCCGAAAAAGTCATACTGGAAGAAAGGCAGCCAGACTGTAGCAAAGAATGTTTCAAAGGGCTTCAAAGGGGCCTTTTCGTCAGGCAACCAGTATCAGAGGGAGGGCTCTATCACAGATATTGGCGTTCCTTATGCGACTTTGCCTTCTGAACCTTCAAGTGGGGGTCTTGCTCGTCCTGTGGCAGATCCCCGTCAAGGATTTGGACTTTTCGGCGCACAAAAAATGAAGGGCATGCCAAGCAAGCTGCCTTCAAACGGCAACTTGGTGGTTGCGGCCGAGAATCCCTCAAGTGAGTACCCCTCTATTCTGGATCCCAGGAAATCTGTTGCTAATGTTTGCAAAGCGCTCTTTGGGTCGGCTCTAGAACAACGTGTTGATTATGAGAGACGACAAATTCCCAGTGTGGTCACTCGTTGCATCGAAGAGGTTGAGCTTCGAGGTAGGTTAAATTTTCAGGATTTTGTGATAACTTAAATTGACGCCAGCCTAGGTATGGATCTTGAGGGTATCTACAGGAAAGTCGGTGGCAATAGCCAGGTCAAAGCCATACAAGAGGGGTTTGAGAAGAGCGACGACTATGACATTTCCGATCCGGGCATTGATATTTCGGCGGTTACTTCAGCACTCAAACAATATTTCCGAAAGCTACCCACGCCGCTGTTGACGTTTGACGTTTATGACAAAATCTTAGAGTCTAATTGTCAGTTTTGCAGCCTGCCACAGTCCCCTCTAGCCGGGCTTCTACTGACATTATGCAGCCTTTTCTGATGACGAGAAGCGGGCCATGTTCTTGAGGGCGACCGTTGCGCAGCTACCACCAAGCCATCGCAACTGTCTAGAATTTCTCGTGTTTCACCTTGCGCGGGTTGCCCAGCGGGAGAAGGAAAACCTAGTATGTCAATCAAAAGCGAGTGTTTGAACGTGATCAAATCAGAGATACTTACAAATTGACTTAGATGAGCCCTAAGAACTTAGCGGTTGTGTTTGCGCCGACTCTCATGCGCGATCATAGCCTGGAACGCGAAATGACGGATATGCACTCGAAAAATGCCGCAATCCAGTTTATAATCGAAAACAACAAGCTCATATTTGGTGGCTTCTAATTCGAGGATCACTACTTGTAAATTCCCGTTTCTTGTGTTCTGTTTTGTTTGGTTTGCGAGGCAGGGGCAACGGAATCGAGTAACATCAGGCGTTGGCAAATCTCCATACCCCCTCGACCACGCTATTGTTTTTTTTCTCTTCATTCCCTCTTGTCTTTTTGTAACTTTCTATTGGCATGATCGTCAATGTGAACGGAACCCTGCCTTTTTTCAGGTCTCGAGTCTCAGTAACCGTTGCTACCACCCGCTCGCAAGAGGGAGTAAGGGTGAACACTGTAGATTCTCATTTCTATTTTTCATTCTCGCACTGGGGAGCTTTTCTTTGGGTGGGCGTTTCTGTTGCAAGAATACCGATATCCCGGCCCCCAACGCTGTGCATATTTTCAGCCCTAACTGTCCCATACGAGCAAATCCGGTAGCCAGCCCTTGGTGGGGCCCCTTTTCTTGTTTTGACAGTCTTGACGGATGCATATCCGTTTTTCTTAATTCCTGTATAGCCCTTGTAAAGAGGTTCTTGCACAACCAGCCTGATGGAACTACCCTGCTTAGGGTGACTCTGGATCGCACCAAATATAACCCCATCCTTGCAATGGTTTTTTGGGTTGCATTTGTTGCGGGCTCCTCACTTGATAACCGTGAAAAAGTGACATGACGTTAACCGCCGTCTCCGACGGATCAGAGATAACCTCCCGCCTTCATTGGCCATAGAGTGCTAAGAAGGGGCACAGTAGACTTTTTACGGCAAAAAAGAGTCATCCGCTCTTCTAATATAATCCACCCTCGGCTCTAGTTACCGCTGTATTTACAGTATCGCAAGACATACAAATAACCGTCATCTAATTAAACGAAACAAACCAAAACCTCCAAAGGGGCTCAGAAGCTCAAATCCAATTCCTCGTCATGCCGTTTGACCACAGACGGACTATCGAGCTCCAGGTCCAGATCCTCCGTGTCGTTGGCCCCCGCAGTTAGGAGGAGATCCTCCACGATCCGTTTACTGGCCTCGCGTGCTATAATCGGAAAGTATGAGTTAGGAGACAACACAGCAGTTTAAAAAGAAAAAAACCCCCCCGACAACAAAAAGCGATGATGGTGATGTTGGAAAACTCACCGGGAGTCTGCAAGAGCCGACTTTGCGGCACAGCGAACTGGAGGGTTTTGGGCGGAGACATTCCGAGCGGTAAACCGCTATCGTCGTCATCGCCATCACTCTCCCACGTAATTTCGTCCTTCTGGTGCCGCGCCCGGTCCCCCTGCTTCTCCGCCACCATCGGGGTCCGAGGACCCCCGCGGTTACGACTAGGCGGAGCGCGCACAGGCGAAGAAAAAATCTCGGAATGGAGCTGTGGTGCCTCGAGGGGGGAGGAGTCGAGCGGGGAGGAATCGAGGTAAGAGGGGAGGGTTGGTTTTTTGCTGTTGGCGGTGGCGCGGGGGGTTTGTTTGAGGGGGGTGGCTTGGAGGCGGTAGTTTTTGTCGAGGACGCGGTGGAGGAGGATGTTGGTGTTTGGGTTGGGGTCTGCGGCGGAAGGTTTGCTCGTGCTCCCAAGGGGATGCGGCGCGAAGGGCGAGGAGTGCATGGTCATGTCTGGTAAACGTCTGTCGCGCTGGTTTGAGCGCGGGGGTGTTGCCGGCGGCGCGGCTTGCGGGGGTAGCAAGGAAGGGGAGAGGTTCAGGTCGCGTTTTAGGGCTTCGTAGGGCGAGGGGTAGTCCGCGTACAGTGTTGGTTTGGGAGGCTCGCCGGTGAGAGTTGGTTTCGTGGGAGCAACGCTGCGGGGGGTGGAGTGGGAGCCGCTGAGGGAGGGGGAGTCAAGGAGGGAATCGCCCTCTGTTGTGGCAGTGTAGGTGGGGTCGGTTTCTTCTCCGCTGGTGGTGGTAGGGGGACGGGGATGGTCACCGTAGAGATTATCGTCGTCATCTTCGTGCTCTGTAACGTGCGTTGTGTCATCTTCTACCGAGGTTTCCTGTGCTCCATCCCCAGCGTCGGCGGCTAGTTCGGCGTAGCTAGAGAGAGCGACGTTTGCGCTGGATTCGAAGAATTGTTTCCAAAACTGAGTTGTATGGGATTGGGTTAGCTTCATGCAGGAATGAATTGGTGGAATATGGAAATCAGCACCTTTGAGCCCTCCCAGACTGCTCTTGAATGCTCGGCATACTGCTCGACGATTGGAAGAATGCTGGTTGTTACTATTCGGTGCGCGCGGCTGAAGTTGTGGTCGATTTCTGGAGTCTTTAGTTCAGCGGCCATGTTCTTGCGTCGGTGAAGCGAGAACAGGTAAGTCGGGTTTACCTTGGAGGGTAAGGGTAATGGATTGTTCCAGTCTCTCTAATTCCTCTGTCAGTGATAGATTCCGTGTCTGTGGACCTGGGGGTGGCATCGTAATGGTTGGTAGTAAGTTGGTTAGATTGTTTACGATGTCTTTTAGTGGGGGACGCGATTTGTAGTGACGTATTACATAAGCAACCAACTCATTATTCACGGGGAACGATAGAAATCATCGGTGTATACCGTTGTATGTTCGTGAGGACAATTCGGGGAGCTATGCATATTTATTTGATTGAAAAGACCTTTCTTGGGCAATACCATTGCGCCGTAGCTATTCCGTATAGAAGAAAGCCCCCAGATGCCAGACCTAAACATAAATACAGCCTCTCGTGCGCCCCTTGCTTGCTGGTATCATTGGACCCAATGCGCCCTGAAAAACCCCAATTCTTACACTTCAGTTTCGCACTCATCATGGCTTGCCATTTTGTCCACCGCCATCCTGAACGTTCGTTCCATCGACAACCGTCTCACTGCTTGCTATCGCTCTTGTCTCCGCCCTTTCAATCAATCCGTGCAAGAGTCCTGCCGTAGCTGTCTGACTCCGTGTAGGCACATCCCCAGCCTCTTCAGGATCAATCGGAGGAAATATCTTGGCTTTGCCCTCTGCTCCGAGAGCAAAGGCACCACATGCAATCTTTGAGATTGAGATATCTGGGTGGGTAAGTGAGAACGCGAGATGTGCGTTGGTATATTGGGAGAGAGCGCTGGTGAAAGGGCCACTGGTAATGGGTATTGACTGGTCACGCTTGCGCTTGCGATCGCTTTGGGGCGGCTCTGGGGACTGTTGTGGCTTCTTCCCTTGAGCAATGAAGCCAGGGATGTCAGCTTTTGAGATAGTGATCTCAAGGGATTTGAGTAGTGGAGTGACCGGAGTCGTGAAGGCTAGGGTTACTGCGAGATCCTTGACTGTGTTCCTAAGAGAACCCAATATCTGCCTGGCGCTTTCATCCGTGTCCTCTACATCGTCTTCGTTAGGCGCTGTCACCTCGGCCAGAAACCTTTCTAGGGATGATGTAAGAAATCCCGAAGGGAGCTTCAGAAGTGATGCGCGGGTGTCGAAAGTAGTCGATAGATAGTCTAGGAAGGTTTCTCGGAGCGGTCCCGGCATTCGAGTGACGACGAGTGGGAGATGAGTAAATCCGGTGTTATCTTCAACGGTGCGCGACGAAGAATTCCGGAGTAATACAGCCATGTATGTGGTCTTCTCGTATTCAACTTCGACGTGGATGCCTCTAACGTCCTCCGGCGCCAATTCCTCCTCCGTCTGCGTAACGTCAACACTTTTGTCTACTCGTAATCTGCGTTCCTGCTCGATCCACGCAGCCTCGTCGCCTAGCACTTTCCATCGACACTCTTTTAATTTCCCTGCTTTCACCAATCCCTCGTCACCCCCCGTTGCCAACCCGACGCGCACACCTCTAAGCACTTCCCCCGCCAGCAAGTCCTTGAGATGTCGGGCATGTTGGACGAGCGTCGCGTTTACCAGCAATGATTGTGCACCAGCATGATAGAGTGGGGACAGGCGGTAGAGCGTTAGTGTCACGTTGTAGAGAGGATATGGGCGGAGCCGTTCTTGTTCTAGTTCCGAGGCAGACATGGAGGTGAATCTGGGGTTGGGTTCTGTGGTGTTTTTCGCGTTCTGCTAATGCGCGTTTGGCGATGATTAAGCGATCTTGCAGCAAATGATCTCATTCGACGGGCCTCCACGTATATCTTCAAGAGGGATTCTCATAACCACAAGCATGCTCTGAGTATCCCCACAACTGTTTGACAAACACAAACTCTTCCGTACTCTACGAGCACAACGCTTATGACTTGGGAATTGCATATATACACTAGCACCCTACCCATCGTCCCCATTCGCTGTGTTATCGTTGCTAAGATGAAAAGAAAAAGGAAAACCTTTAGTTGGGGCAGATGCCGCCCCACCCGCACCTACTGGTGATTGAAGGATTTTCTATTCCCTCACCAATCAATCCCTCCTCCGCATCCACCACCTCCAGCAGCCACCATCGCCCTGTGTCTCCCCCCATCCACACCCCCGACCTTCCTCCCCTTCATCCCCTTCAACTTCCTATCCACCGCCGCAAACGGATCCACAGCCTCTTCCCTTCTAACCTTCCACTTCTGCGTACCCAACACCCCATCCAATTCCTCAACAGGGGGCAGCTTCAGATACACCCACCCGTCATCGCGTGTTTCGACGGGGAAGGTGGCGATGTTGAGGCTATCATCGTTGGTACAGGTCCCTGCGGCGGGGCCTTTGAGCTCGAAGTTGCGTTTATGGTGAGGGCAGGAGACCCAGAGTTTATCTTTTTCGGGGTCGTCGCCAAGGAGGCCGTCGGAGAGGACAAAGGCACGTTTATGGGGGCACATTTGTTGGGTAGCGTACCATTTGCCCTTAATCTTGAAGACTGCCAGTTGGGTGTCTCCGCGTTTGATATTTGCTGATGAACCCGCTGGTGAGTCGGTGAAATGTTCCGCCCTGATGATGGGCTGCCAGGTCAGCTCGCTCCACTTGGTGCCGCGGAAATCCTTCATCGCGGGGTCTTTCACCCAGTATGTGGGCCGTTCCTGGTCACGCTCCTTGACATTATCCATGTCCTCAATAGTCTCATCGGTGTTGCCGAATTGCTGAAAGAGCTTCCGTCGCTCAGGGCTATTTATTGCCTCGGTCCATTCGCAGAAGAAAGACCCCACCAATTCCGACATTTGTTTTTCAAGTTCGGCACATATCCCAAGTTTATCATCCAGTATGATCTCTCGAAGGTATCTAATCCCATTAGGAAGATTCTCAATCCACCGTGCTGTCCTCTGGAGCCTATCTGCTGTTCGGATGTAGAACATAAGGTAGCGGTCTAGTATAGGGATAACATCATCTGGAGGCACATCTTTCGCTAGCAGCTCTGAATGACGGGGTTCTGCTCCGCCGTTACCGCCTACGAAAATGTTGAACCCCTTTTCAGTGGCTATAAGTCCAAAGCTGCAATGAGGGTTAGCTGGGCCCACGTAGTACCTGAAGAGTGATGCAAGACATACTCTTTGTTTTGCGCTTCGGCGCACTCACGCACACAACCAGAGACACCGCCCTTAATTTTATGAGGTGACCGAATACTCTTGTATCTCTCCTCCAGCCGTATAGCCATCCCAACACTATCGCCAATGCCGAAGCGACACCATGTTGTACCAACGCAGCTTTTCACAGTACGCAAAGCCTTGGCATAAGCGTGCCCGCTCTCTAAGCCGGCACTAACAAGTTCAGTCCAGATAGCAATGAGATCCTGCTTCTTGGCTCCAAACATGTCTATGCGCTGCCCCCCTGTGATTTTGCAATATAGATTATACTTCTTGGCGACCTGACCGATAGCGATGAGCTTATCCGGAGTGATTTCTCCACCAGCAACTCTTGGGATGACTGAGAATGTACCATTCCTTTGAATGTTCGCCAGGAACTTGTCGTTGGTATCCTGGAGCCCGTGTAGCGGCTTGTCCAAGATATGTTTGTTGAAAAGAGAGGCCAGTATAGAACCAACTGTAGGCTTGCAGACCTCGCATCCCAACGCCTCCGGATCCTTCCCGCACTCATCCATAACCTCCATAAATGCCTTGAGTTTCTTGACAGAGATGACGTTATACAAGTCTGCTCGCGAGTACGCAAAATGTGGGCACACTAAATTCGTCAGTTCCAACGTACTCGACTAGGATTGTGGAGAACCGGAGCTTACGGTGATTTGACACCTCCTGACCCATATTTTTCATTTCCTTGTTGAAAATGGATTGAACCAAAGGCATACACCCGCCACATCCCGTACCCGCTTTGGTACAGGACTTGACATCTCCAATGCTCTTACAGGTTGAGTCTTTGACCTTCTTAACCACATCCCCTTTTGTGACATTGTGGCAAGAACATATCTGCATGTCGTCATCCCTGGAAAAAGCGAAGTCTTAGCACCACTAAGGTTCGGGAATATAGCTGGATACCCACAAGTCGTCGCCATCATCCTCTTCCCCGCCTTTTGCCCCTAAGATAAACTGGCTCGGTGGCACTTCCAACGGTTTTTGGTTCTTGACCGTGGCGACAAGTTTCACATAATCCTTGGTATCTCCAATCATCATCCCACCCAGGAGGTACTTCCCATCGGGGGTGAATAAATACTTCTTATAAACGGCCTGAAATGGATCCCTGTAACTCAAAGCCTTCACTAAGAGCGGTGGCGGTCCCTCGGTGGCATTGTTCGCTCGGGGGTTGGCAATGCCATGGGCACGGTATCGACCAGGCGGACCTTTTGGTCCATCTCTATCAGCGAAGAAATCCCCAAAGCTAGCCACATCAACCCCCAGCAGCTTCAGTTTGGTACTCAGGTCAGGCCTTTTAAATCTCCGTGGCGTATGTGCTTTCGCCTGCGTGAGGTTGAATGATAGGACATCTGCCATTTCGACGCCCGGTGCAATGAGTCCAAATGTCTGGTTTTGCCAACTGGCGCATTCCCCAATAGCATAGATATCGGGAGTCGACGTCTCTAAGTTTTGGTCAACAACGATTCCCCCACCTCTATCAGCACACTTGATGCCGGCATTTCGTGCTAGCTCATCTCTTGGTTTGATACCAATCTGTTCCTAGATTAGCAAATGCAGTAGGTACTCGAGATCATAAGGGGTGCCTACCGCAAAACAGATGCACCGACAATCCATCGATTCCCCATCCTCAAACGTGACACCGACGACATCATTCCTACCATCGGTGTTTATTCTCCCAACTCTCTTACTTAGAAGCACATCCAAGCCAAGAGCCCTTATTTCCTCAAGCACTAGCGTTCCAGCATCTGAATCCAGCTGCCGGGAGAGTACCCACCGATTCCTCTCAATGAGCTTCACGCTTCCGAATTCTTCAAGATCCATCATAGCCTTCGCAGCCTCCAACCCAAGAAGGCCACCACCAACCACCACGCCATTAGAGCCCTTCACCTTTGCAGCAAAGGATATCAAATTTTCTAGATCCGCAATCGTCCGATAAACGAATACCCCATTAGCATCATAGCCAGGCGTGTGTTGCGGAAGCACTGCATCTGAGCCGGTTGCTAGGACGAGGATGTCATAGGAGACAGTGTCACCATTGGAAGTCGTGAGTGCTTTAGACTCAGGATGGATCTCAGTGACTCTCGTGTTCAGGTGATATCTCAACGAACCATCAGCAAAGCCTGAGTACTACAAGGAGAGGTCAGCTACGTCCTTCAGGTCTCGCCAATAATCAGGAAGTGTATATACCCATTCTTCAGGATTCAGATATAGATCCTCCACTCGACGATGTTGGAAATACGAAGTCAGCCCAACACGATTGTATGCTACGTGAGGCTCTTCTCCGATAACCACAATATCGTATTCCTGGCGTCTGGCATCGAGTTTGGTCAACTTCTCACTGTACACTTACTATTAGTGAAACGGTGCTTTCCATCGTAAAGTCAGTTGGTGAGCTCACATGAACGATATCGCAACCATCCCTAAGCCTACGACAACGATTTTCTTCCGGTGTACCGGGCTTTCACAGGAGTTGATGCCATTGGTTCCATTCACCTGGTTGGTCCCGTCGGTCCCGCCGGCCCCGCTCACCCCATTGATCACATTGACTTCGCTGAGCTCCTTGGTCCCGTCAGCTCTATCCAGCACATTGACCACATTGACCTCATGGACTTCATGGACCTCATGGACCTCAATGACTCCAATGCCTCCTTTCACCCCATCCACCATATTCACTTCCTGATCCCCGCCGACTCCATTAATCCCACAAACAGCCTCATTACTCTCCATCGCGCAGCTCATACCCGTGAATCGGCCTCGCCTCTACGAAGAGAGTAAAATCTCAAAATCACTACCGTAGCAAGACTCAGATGCGACACAGGAACATGCACAAAATCAAACATCAAAATAACTTTACCCAATACCTCTGATATCCCACCGCAAGCACTCTATCCCTGGCGGGCACAACCGCCGGAATATCCCAGAGCCCAAGAGCCTTCCATCCCACCAAGAGTCCTCCACAACCCCCGCGGAAGTGAATCGAAAAAAAGTCGGCTCATTCCTCCGTTCCTCCGTACCTCCGTGGACCACAAGCACAAATCTTCTCGCGCATTTCCCTTATCGCAGTGACTCAAGTAACCAAACGCAAAAAAACAACCCAGAGACGGATCGGTGCGTAGGTCTATCTCCTCGGTGGTGTTGGTAGATGTGGGCCCTGATAAGGCTGGCTCCAAAGTTTCAAGTAGATTGGGTGGCTTCGCCTGATCGTTGGAGGTTGATAACGAGCCGACGCTGGGCGCCGGAGAACTTGTCCGTCGAGAGACAGCAAGGCACTGTGTTCCGCGTGTGTATACGGTACGGAACCCGATGGATCCGGTCCGATGATTAATGTATTCTTAATTCTCAGATTCTCTAGTTTTTCGTTCGTTTTTCTGCGAGAAAAATCTAGAGAATTCGTCAATTCTCAGGTGAACAATCCTGTTCTCTTGCTCTATGTCTCTATGTGAATCTGGGTCAGATAGCAGTTTGGAAGAAGCACAATGCGAAAACTGCCCCACGCCTAGCCCCTTCGGAAATGCTCAAAAAAACACCATGTCTGAATTCTTCCACCCTTGCTCACTCAGCCACTTGCGTACCGACGTCTCTAGCGCCTCTGGTCCACAAATCAGGGCCATTGTACCTTCGCTCCATGGCATATGTTCTCGTATCAAGTCCCCCGATATCCTGCCCCGCATGCCATCCCACTCCTCGTGCGCCTTGGTAAGGGTATACACAACTTTACACCGATCCGAATTTTCGGTCGCATATGCATCGAGCTCTTGTTTGCAGAGGATATCCTCGAATAGTCTGTTGCCGTCTAGAACGACGCAATATGTGCTATCCTCTGGGTCCTGTATGATAGCTCTAAAGACTTGGTAGATAGGGGTGACGCCACTGCCAGCGCATATCATGAGGAAGGATTTAACCTGACGAAGTTCACCACCAATAGTACAACTCCCGCGGCCGAGATACTCGAATTTGCCAATGGGGCCTTTGAAGTCGACGAATCGCCCTAGGGGTAGAGCGTCCAATGCAAGCGTCATCCGACCTCCCTTTATCTCCTCCGTATCGAAGTATATCTTCACCAAGACTTCAAGCAAGCCCTTCTCCTTGATTTCTGTTATCGGCGTGTATGACCGTATCACTGCCTCACCAGTTACGGGATCTCGTAATCTGACCATCAAATGCTGTCCAACAGGCAATCCAAGCGTTTGCTCCTGATGTTCAAGCTGAAAGACAAAAATCCGAGTGTCCCAAGAGACGATCCTCTTCTCCAGTAGGGCAGCCTTGGTCCAGGCTCGCGGTTGCAGGAATACCTTGCGCTTCTCAATTGATTGACCTTGGGGATCTCCCTCTCTTAAGGCTACTCGGGACACCCCATCTAGCGACCCAACATGATATTTGGGCATCATAGCTTTGGCAGTTTCGCTGTCTGGATTGATGTTAGCCAGGCCTGCCCTTATGGACAGGGTGACCCACGGATAGCCATAAATTCTTCCGTAGAGTCAAGCCCCGCAGCAGAAATGATGCTTTGAGCCCCCCCAGGATGCCCTCCCAGAAATTCCGTACCATCGTAGACTTCTCCGTTGAGCACAAACCAGGGCTGGTCAGCATTACCATGCCTTCGGAGTTCATCAATCGTGATAATTCTGTCAACCCCATCTTTTGTCATTTTCACCTCCGCCTCCACGGCCCGTTCTATTGGCGCAGACCCCCCGCCGCCAAACTGTTCACCCCAGTGACCATTTGTCAAGTCCCCGCCGGCACTTTTGACCCTTTCCATCCAGCCACCAGGTATCAATGCTGGTTGTGTCGGATGTTCAAATTGAAGGAGGTTGCCATCTTTTATTATGGCTACTCGAAACCAGGGGTTATTCATCATCCCCAGCACTGACCAGTACATGTCTCTCGGCTGTATATTCATCGCCTCGTCCATAGCTCTCACCAGTATGTCATCTGCCTCTTTTAATTCCGAGACCTTGATGCTCAATGACCAAAAGCACCAGCAAAAGCAGCTCTCCCGCCATGACATGTCTAATTGGCCGCCGTAAAGCTGCTGGTTTACCCCCCGGTATAGATCTTCAGGGTAGTTGATATCGGAGAGTTGCCATGTCCGGCCTTTGTCTAAAGATATCTCGACCCGCGAGACCCGCCGGCCGCCACCACCGTATGCATACCCCTTAATCCGATAATTCTCAGGCAAACCAATCAGCGATAGCCGTTCACCATGGGCTGGATATGTGATGGCAGAGTTGACATTGAGGTCATATATAGCATATCGCTCATCATACCACCAACGGGGGTTGTTGGCAGACTCATCTGGCGACACCATTGTTCTAGAGGTATTATCAGCCACTCCAGCCCATAGACCATGACCGCGGTGCACTTACGGTAGTACCCGGTTGTCATATATATGATACCAATTATCACTCGGAGCATTAGTGATTATTAATTTCTTCAGCCATTTCACACTGCGCCCACCAATCTGACCGGGCACGACGGCTCTAAGTGGCTTCCCATGATCTGGGCGCAGCATCTCTCCGTTCATCTTATAAGCAAGCATGATCCCCTTGTTATCATCCATAGCCCAGTTTAGCTTCACCGATGTTCCGTAAAACCCGTTCGGCTTTCAAGATATTAGCCTTACACATGATAATGGGTTCTGTTGGTTCCTACCAGTTTGTCCGCGCCTTCCATGCATACATACCTTGCTCCTCTCAAAGGTCTCGCTCTCCTAATGACATCTGACATGACTACTCCAGTAAAGAGTGCTGTTGAGAGACCTGCCGCGCCCCATGAGAAACCTTTACTCTTTCGAACTTGGTTTTGCTCCTTCCGCCGATTGCCAGCGCAGACCAGTGTGATCGGGTAGGTAACTTGCTCATATTCGGACATCAACTGTCTCAGGGTCAAAGTCATGGGATTTTCAACAAGCCTAAGATAAATGTTAGACACCCCTCAAATAAACATATTACGGAAATCCAACTAGTCCTACCCTTCGATAGAAAATTCCCAGTCCTGAATCTCATCTTCACGGACCTGAGGCACTGGACCATGATTCCGCACATAGAAAAGACCTGGCGACGTTAAGAAACCTTAAGAATGAAAACAGTTAGCGCCATTTGCTCTAGATAAACCATATAATGTCACCTGCCTTCGTTGTACAAAGCAGATAGAGGCGGTTCAACGTTAAAGGGGTGTACTCCAGTCAACCGTATCAACCTGGGATCGCGAGGTACATGGCAATCCGGAGTATTTTTATCAATGTCCAGCACCTCAATTGGCTCCGTTGATGGCGGAGGTAAAGGGATTTTCCAATAATCCGGAGCATTAGATTCACTATCCACCGTCTCGGGTGGGGTAGGAGGCATGCGTGCTGCCATCAAATTCACAGCCCTTCCAAACATGTCTTCAAATGAGTGAGCCATGGCTGACTCTGTATTTACAATGCAGTAGTATTTTTCTCTGAACACTGAGGTTCTCGCAACTCCCATATATATCATTTGGCCCTTGGCAGGAGAGGCCCATCATGGGGCTCTTCCTGCCCATCCCGACTCATCCAATTGCATTCACTCTAGATACGGCCATGTCAGTGGCATAAGGATGATCCCGCGGAGGCGGACGGACGGACGACAGATGGAAAATAGCAAGGAGATAATGCGAAGGTTTCTTATCTCCACGGCATTCGACCTACGGATGCGGGTTCGGCAGCGCCGCTAATTCTATGCACCTCAAATGCGTGCTTAGTGAAAATGCGTAAGTAGGTGTCTCGGGAATTCGGAGAATGACCGGAAATGTTTAGACTCAATGTTGAAATTTTAGTCTTGCCGAGGACGCCCATCCTGGTGTTCGCACATGTACATACATACATACACGCCCCCTTATCTAAACGCGAGTTGTGGTGGAGAAACTTCAACTCCGCTGACGGGTCGAGACATTTGGCGGGCATCCGCACCTCACCATCGAAAATAAGTGGTATTCGCCACCCGCGGAGTACCTTCAGCAAACGCCAGACCAAAAGAGAGAAAACCCTCCGAATGGCAAACACGTTAACGGTGCTCAGAGGCTGTATCCTAACAGGCTGTGTATTTTCTTGGTAGTTGTGCAATGCGAATTCGAACTTCCTTGACGTTACCGAATAAAAATCCCAAGCTGGCTCTGCGTTAGGGTTGCTTACACCAGTTTAGCGGATTAACGCTAGCCCGACTTCCTGGAATCTGTGTCTGCATTTCTGTGCTTTTAGTGCGCGCCTGTGTTCTCGCCCGAGTCCTGCATCAGAGAACAGCACAGTGCAACAGGATTGGAAAAGGGTTTCCTCCACAGGCTTAAGGACATTCAGTGCCGTGGAGAGGCGCAGGTCTCATAGCAGCAATACTCTCCTCCGCGCGTGCTAGCATCTAGCTGTCAGTGAATATCTTAACCCCATAGAGTCAACTCCATCACCTGAGAAGACTTCTCAATCGCAAAAAATTTCGATTATTTGGCAGCTGGCCACAAGGTATGCCGGGATTTGCTGCATGCCTTCCCGTGTGAGGAAGAATTCGAAAGCTTTTCTACAGAAATCGATGAAATTGCAGAGTCGGGAAAGGGAGAGTACTGAGGTTTACTCGCCTACCTTTGAACATTCAAGAGCTAATATCTATCGCCTTATGTCTAAATGAATCTTTACCAACTGTCTACCGGTGATCTATTTCATTATGCAGAAGCGAATAAAAAATATTATCACGGGGCCAATGACGAAATAGAAAGACAGCTTTAGAAATCTTTCTGAAAGCATCTAACTAGCGACCCCAGAGCCGATCGCCAATGCCATCACACAACCGCCAGTGTTTGACCCTTGGGGAGAAAATCCTTGGTCCTCGTCCATTCGTGAGATCTATGATGCCCCAACAGTCGCAACGCCAGATTCGCAAGGACGAAACTTTTCTAAGCACCATTTCCGGGCTCCTCAATCGAATCAGGTTTCACGGAATCCGCATCAGTCATCTCCTGGTCTTTGTATTCGGGGGTGTCCTTATTTCCTTTCTTGGCATCCTGCTCAGCCTTTCGCGCAGCCTCTGCTTCCTCACGGGCCTTCTGTACGGCTTGTCGTTCGGCTTCTTGCTTATCGAGGAAACGTTGGATTATTGGTCCGGCGACGAATCGGATCTCGTCAGCTTTCGCGATATATGCAGCCTTACTCGCATCTTCACCATCACCATAAATCCAATCCTATCCATATTATCAGTGAACCGTACTATCAACACTAGGGTTTCTAGACATTTACCTCTGTGTCCTCAAGCTTGACTTTCAATTTATCTTTCTCTTCCTCGCTGGCGAACTCCGAATACACATCGTCAATCTTACCCCTCAAAGAGTAAACGTACTCCTCGAGCTCATTCTTTACGTTCTCGGTATCCGCAACGAGCTTGTCCTCCATGATCATCAAGTTTTCCTTCTCGGCGTAGGCATCCTTGGCGGCTTGATCAAGAGAAGCAGTACTGGATACAATAGGCAGCTCGCCCTTTCTAACTTGTTTCTTCACCTTGCGCATCTTAGGTTTGTCGGCGCTTCTATTTGGCTGATCCGTGTCCATTGCCTGCGTCGTTTGGGTTAGCAGTGTGTTGGACACCTTTCGGCGTTTGCAGCATGGTGTCTCATCATTATGGGAGCACGGCGAGCCTTTTGTTGCACAATTAAGAGTAGATGCACTTACGTCCCCATCTTTCTTCTCCCCATCTGCGTCAGGTATCGGCTCTTCAACCTCCACGTCCTCCACAATATACCCTTGTTCAACGTTGAGGATCCCGTGTAGGTTGAGACGAGCCTTCAACTTGCAGATCATGAAGTCATCCTTGGAGTCAGCCTTAACACCCTTGACAGAAAAGCGCCCGATCCAAGGGCTGGTCTTTCCGGGCAGCATATCGGGTTTCACATATTTGGCTTCAAGATCGAATGGCTGCTTGCGGTAGAACGTGAGGATTTTGGTTGAAGGCATGGTATTTCCCTTGTTAAAGACAGTGAGACTAGTGTCTTCATCGGGAATATCGGGAGACTGTTCCCAGGTGAACTCGATTGGATAAGACACAATATCGTGAACGGTAAAGTCGCGGACCCTGAAAACAGGGGAGAGAATTGCACAAGCAAAAGCACATCCACGGGCAACGGCTTCATCCTGGTTGAGGGTGAAGGAAAGCGTCTTCCCAAAGAATTGACCAATTCTCTCCTTGAGAGATGGGACGCGGGTACAGCCACCGACAAGTTCTATGACGTCGATATCATCAACACCTAGTTTTGCATCCGCCAGTGCCTGCTCCAAAGGTATAGTAGCGCGATCGAGGAGAGGCTGGACGAGCTCCTCTAGTTCCTCTCTTTTGAGGAACGAGTGTACGTCAACGTCGTTTACCAGGGACTCAATATTAAGGGGAGCAGAAGCATTAGCAGACAAGACTTTCTTTAGCTTCTCGACGCCAGTAGCCACGCGGACCAGAGCTTTTGGATTTGTCTTTATGTCGACCTTGTACTTTTCCTTGAACTCCTTCCCAAAGTGGTCGATTAGGGCCTTGTCGAAGTTTCGTCCTCCGAAATGGCGGTCATAGGCGGTCGACAAGACGGACAGCTCCCCTTTCTTGAACTGAACGATAGCGCAAGTGTAGTTGCTGTGACCAATATCGATGAATGCTACCCTACGTGGCTTCTCGTCCGGCCCCGGAAGATCAAGCTTTGTGATGCCATAGCCTAACGCCGTAGCAGTAGTGTCATTGATGAGGCGAAGAAGCTTTAACCCTGCAATATCTGCAGCATCCATCAAACTCCTACGTTGTGCATCGGTGAACCAGGGAGGAACGCTCAGGACGACATCCGAAACGGGAAGTTTCAATTCTGTCGACGCAGTAACTTTGACTTTGCTAAGGAACATAGCAACCAGTTGAGTGGCGGTGAAATGCTCCTCTTTCCCAAGATAAGTAACTTTCGCGCCAACTTGTCCTCCAACGTCAACGAGCGGGGCAGAAACGAAGTCCTGCTCAATCTGAACATCCGGATCTTTCGAGGAGCGGCCCGCCAATCGCTTTAGGGAGGCGACAGTGTTCTTTAAGTTCGAAATTTCCTGTGTTTTTGCGGGTTCACCAAGATATCGGCTCTTGGGACCAAAACCGACCAGAGACCTACAAAGATGTCAGCAGGTTATCCACTCTGTGTTTCTCTGGCAAAACGCACGGTGTAGCTCGATTAGAGACTTCATTTGTGATCTGAATAAGTCAGCAGATTGCCTCTTGGGCAGGTAAATCGCATGGGAATACACATACCACGTCCACGCCTCGATTCCTGGCAACAGCGATCACTGTGTTGAGGGTGCCCAAATCGATGCCCACGACACTCATATTTACCTCCTTTGTTATTGTTTTTGCGACTAGGAAGGGTGTGAAACGTATGGGCGCCGGTAGAAAAAGGTTCGCAGTTCCAGGTCGCGGACTGATGTGTTATGAAAAACAGACTCGGGTCAGGCTGTGGTGGTTTGTTTGGTGTCGGAAATTTCAGTTTGAACGCCAGATTGTGCCTAGCTCATGCGAGAAACTTCGAACAGGTTCGACGCGCATTCGCCTGCATGTCACTGACCCTGCGCAAATCCATTCACGCACGCGTACATATCAGTACTACATTCTCAGTAACTCGAATCAGTTGTCCTTGCTACAAGTGATCGACGAAGAAGCACGTGCATCAAGATTATTCTTATTTGTGAAGGGCGAAGGACATTATTTAGTCCCCATCCTCTCTCTATCTAGTTGGTGCCAGCAAATTCCTTCATAACCGCCTAAAAATCACGCCATCGCCGTATCAAAACAGGCATTGAATGATCTATTACGCTGAAAAATATGAGAAAACGAAAACGCCAATCCGTGCCTCCGTACAATTTTATCAAGAGAAAAATGCCTTGCGCATAGTAGTCACACGCCAGCCAATAACACGCCGGCCAAGAAACAATGCTGCGTGCCAAAAAAAAAAAGATAGTAATTACTGCGCAAGAAAAAAAAAACGATGAAAAAGTTTTTAAACTCAACAGGGTTGCAATTAACACTACTGCCCAAAAACCTTCAGAGGCAAGGATCATCCAGATCGACCTGGTTTATGAGTCTTCATCAATCGATTACGCCGTCGTCCACCCGGGGACCTACTTCGATGCGAGTCACCTCCCGATGACTCGCGACGCTGTGGGAATATAGGCTCACTTTGAGAGTGTGGCAGCTCCTGCCGCTGTGCCATTTCAATAGCGGTGTCGTCATTACCCGGTGTTCGGACAAAACTAAGACGAGCTAATGGGCTCCTCCCTTGGGGATTCACGCTTGAGGCCACTGACAATCTGCTCCCAGCTATATGTGCTTGTTCAGCGACCTTTGGTGCTGCGTTGCTATTGCGGCGTTCACGTCTAGTCGGAGATTTTGATGTTGTTCGCGGCCCCGGGGCAATGCTACCGTGGTTACTGCTTGCTTGCGAACGTGGTGGATGTTGCGGGTAAGGATAACTTTGATCCGAGCCAAGAGATTCAACGGATTCATTCCAGCCCCTCTTTCTATAATTGCTTTCGTCAATTCCCGAATGTTCGCGGTTTTCGGTCATGTAGGCTCCCCCTGCTTCTCGTTGGTTCGACTGAGCAACCATGTATTTCCGCCTATCCTCATCCCCCATTATGCTCTCAACACGGCGTGGAAGATAGATGGAGTTGCCATTTGAAGTATTTGTGTCGATGCTATCGAATGAGGACCGTGGGTGAAGTGGGACGTGAGGGGTATTCGGATTTCTCTCGACCTTGTTTGGGAGTGTATGGTTACTATCATTGTCTTGGTGGTACCATCCACCTGGAAGTTTTTCGGCTTGCGCAAACCGGCCGTCTAAGTTGTCCGATGGCTGCAGGGGCATAGCCGTCGATTTTCCTTTCCCTTTCTGCCGTTTCGCTAGAGTCGCCTGTTTGAAAGTCTCCGGTACAACATTCAAGTCATCTCCAGTCGCCTCAGCATGCTCAATCACGGCTTGGACCGTTGTATTAGTATCAGCCGACCCAGCATCCGCCCGAGGGCCTCCCCATGTCCGCTGACCAGCTGTGAAAATCCCATAAACCATATACACCCAGTTGAAGAACGGGTTTATGATAAACATGATGGGGTAGAGCCAGGCTTTGAACCGGCGAAGCTGCAGGCCGAAGTAGAACATGAGCAACCAATTCAGGCCGAGGGATACCGCGATGAACCCAACAGGGAGGTTCTTGACCTTGTTAGATGTGGTGATGATTGATAGAACCATAATAAAGAAAAGAAGAGCAGTCGTTCGGATCGTATTCTGCATGAACCTAACCACGCACAGGATTGGATATCTCTTCCATAAGCGTACGTCTGTTAACATGCAAACTTCGTTTGTGATGAACCCTAAAAACCACCTCCGGCGTTGTTTGAGCAAACTCCGGTAAGTCTGGACTGCCTCGGTCTTGCAAAAGGCTCCAGTACACATCTGAATCTGGTACCGCTCCTTGGCGCCAATCATGAACAAATGCGTCAACCACCGATCTTCACCCAAATGGCATTTGCCATAATCAAAGAGGTCATCACACTGTTCAGCTTTGTCCGCGAAATAGTACTTTGCCATTTTGCGAAATGCCGAAAATCGCAAAATTGTAAGGGCACCTGGAAGACATGTAACGGACCCGCATCCTGACTCTACCGAACGCTCGAAAAGCTGTCCATGGATATACTCCATGTCCTGGAGCAGCGTTATCAATGTGTTCTTCTCTGTTGTTGAGGTAATGACACCTGTCATGGCCAGCATATTCTGCTTACTGCCTGGTTTGAGTTCCTACGACGCGAGACTATAGTGTTAGTAGGTTCACTAACGAGACGATACGAGACGCCTCGCAATTTTAGGGGCCCCAGGGGTAGACCACTCAGGAAGCTCTACGCACCATTTCGTAGACGAAGTTCTGGATGCAGACCTTGTCCAGAATACAGTCAGAGTCGATGAAGAGAATAAACAAGTTGTCGTTTCGCTTTAGATATTCCGTATAGATTTTATCGATCAATCTGAAGGTGCGCTTCTGGCAGTGTCGCTTTCCGCCGTGCGGAAATCTTGAGACTGTAATCCTCGTACCGCGGTAGGTCACGTCGATACTCGGCGGGTAGCTGTCAAGAGACAATGGCACGCCAAGCCGCTCAATCGTCTGGAGATATAATTCGTCCTCTTGCGCACCATCAAACGAAAGGAAAACATGGAGACACGAGGGCGGATAGTCACAATCCACAACCGAGTCGACGGCTTTGACCAGAACCTCCGGGATCTCCTTATAGCATGGCATAACAATCACGACTTTTGGGGCGGAAGTTTCGTCGAGTACATGCTTTACCCGCTTCTTCCTCCCGAGGGAGTGTGTGACGAGTTGATAAACGCAAAAGAGCCATGGAATTGTGAGAAGGCCCGCAAAAGACCAGAAAGCGAACCACTGAAGAAATGAAACCATCGAAAGAGGGAAATACTGGGTGACTTGCGACGGGAGCGGTAGGGTGACGATCATGATGGGAAGAAATATGGATCTGCCCCGCGACACTAGTTAGCTTGATCTGAGCAGGTATACGAATCTTGCTCTTACCTCAAAAGGGTGAAAACTACCATCATCACAACCGCCAAAAGTCTGATGGTCCAATGCTCGGCTTTCTGATAGACCTTTGCCAAGCAGTATAGGAAGGCAGCAAGCCAGAGAAACCATTCCAGGAATGCTGCTAGCATTGCGGTCCCCATTATCGAGACGTAAACAATCTAGAATAGAAGCTATGGTCAGCCCACTCACTAATAAAAATATAGACCCTACTCACATCTTTCACAGGCCATGGATCCGTAATCTTAGGAACCCCAGTACCCATCTTGAGCGACCGCCGACGCGTAGCTAGGCGGAAGAGCCGAAAGGAGGGAATGGCTAGAAAAGAAAGCTACTCGCGGACTATAACGACAAAACCGCCGATAGGTGATTGAATATAACTGACGTCAAACGAAAGACGAGAATACAATCAAGGGGTGCCGACGCGGGTATCCGCGCGCGGGTTGGCCCGACTGTATCTAACCGTTACTGTCAACAGGAGTGCTACTCTCCTCATCTCAACATTCAAAACTTGCCTCTTCCGCAAGTTCTATTATGCTTATAATCTCGAGCAATTGACGATAAAGAAAGCAAATCGCCCCATCCAGCCTGTCCCGGGTGTGGCGCACTGCTAGGCTTCCATTGGCGGCAATCTCTATCAAGGAAGGTTAGCAGTTTTGTATGTCGGTATGTCTTGCTGTGCAACGATATAGCGGACGTCTGATGAGGCAACTCTACCACACGAGCGTAAGAACAATAGCAACGACTGGCCGACTGAAGAGAACGGATGTTGCCAATAACACGGAAGATCGCGATATGTCCGTCTCAACACAGGCAATGGCCTGGGCACTTCCGTTGGCCAAATGCTGTCGGCGCCCGATAAACGAATGTATGTACCAAGCGAACGATGTATGTAAAATTAGGAACGCCGGGCGTTTGATGAGAAATACCTTTGACACGTAGAAAACTTTTCCATGTACACACAAGTGTCACGAGAAGGAAGGATGAATAGAAGTAGAGACGGGAGTACTGGGGGGATACCTGGTGGGGAAGGTAGATATTAGATGTGGAGGTATGGAAGCATCGCGAAAAGGGCTAGGAAAATATGCCCAACGGCATAGCTATTAGAGAGATCCATTCCCCGGTCCCAGGATGGAAGAAACACCACCACGCTCGGCACTGCTCCTGCAGCATTGGAAAGCTCGGCATGAAAAAAAAAAAGAGCTACCTACCGCAAGGATGTTAACCGTTCGGAACCGTTGTCCTCACCGGACCGGTGCCTTCAACAGCACCAATCAGCGGGTGGGTCAAACAACTACCAGGTCTATCTCGGGGTTAGGGCCATGGTTTAGAGTGTTAAGGAATAGACCGTCCGACAGCGGCGAGCAGGCCTTCTAGACTGCACCTCTCCGACAAACTGGGGAAATATTTCCTCTAGAATTTCTCTATTGGCGCTTTGCAAAGAAAATCTGCCCTGTATGTATTGACGACCTGGATTGGCTCCACCCACCCCAGCCTCTTCGTCCCCCATGGGATTCCCATAACGCGCAGTTTTATGTCGATGTAAGGTTGTTCTTTCAAAACGTGCGCGCCAAGGATCCACAGCATCTTTTCGTCGATCGGGTGCGGTGGGACCAAGCCACATGGAGACCCCCACAGGCCCCCAGAAAAAGCCAAAACTTGAACCTCAAGGGGCTAGGGCCAATGAAAGCAGGCCCCTTCGACCCCCGTTCCCCTCCACGACTTTGTCGCTTGGCTTTTCGTTTTTTGCTTCTTCTGTTTCCGACCAGGGGGCCTCGCCAGGCACTTTGTCTATGAATAACAAGCCCCTGTGTTGTTTCTACCTTATTCCACAACCCCTGAGTGATCCGGTCTGAGGGGCATTGCATCGCTCTTGTAGGATCGATCCTTGACCCTTACCCTGAACCTCCAAAACAAAACCCAGCGCAGTCAGTACCAGATTTATTTTCAATAATCCTTTGGTATAGATGCCGGTGGCCGATGGCCAGAAAAACCCTTTGGTGGGCTATGGTTTCCTCCCTGCGATAGGTTTATCGCCATGACGTACAGGCCGGCCGGTGGTCTGATTTTAGTGGGTGATACTGCATGAAATTGGAAGAGACATGCCTATAAGCTCAGAAGTTCCCAAGGTAGTCCTCCGGCATATAAATTGAGGATGCAAAGGGAAAATACAGGGATTCTTAGTAAGGCGCCGCCCCACTGGCCGTATATGGGCTCCAATCTAGGACTCCTGGATTTTATGCCAAGGGCCTTTAGTCGGTGCTAGTTCTAGGAGAGTTTGTGTGTCTCTGATTCTATGGCATCACATTGGGGCTATCCGCAAGGGTTTCGTTCCTTTCTTCTATCTGAAGTTGTATATGGGAACACAGAAACAGGACTTGTGACCGCCGACATGCAGAAGCACGGCCATGGCCCTGCTTGTAACAACGAGACGAGGTTAAAAACTACGCAGCACAAGAGCGAGTATTTGGGTACGAAGACCTCACGGTATCGGATCAAAAAGGTGATTCATCCGCATCAGTCCTCCTTCGATGGAGAAACCTCGCGACTGAAATAATAGCAAGATGGAAATAGAACAGGCGCTTTGGCCATCAACACGGGGTGTTTCACTCTTATAAATTGCTTGCATGCTTGGAATTGGTTTCCGTGATGGCGGCATTCATGGAGATAGAGCTGGCTGCTTCGGATAAAGTTGTAGCAGCGACGCGCAAAACAAGCCGGAGAATTCTCGGAAAATAGTCCGGAGATCAGTATGCAACTGGCACTAACCTACATCATTTAAAGCAACACGGAGGATCAATTTCTCTTAAGAAAAGCAATTCGTTCATTTCCATCTTTAGAGTTAATTCTGGAACGACCACGTCACTGAAGCGAGACCTGTCAAGTCGAGATATGGAAATCAATGGATTAAGTGAACGACTAGTGCAACAAAATCAGAACCACAAGGGTCACATCACTCTTGATTACCCACATTTCCCTTCTGTGCCGTGTAAATAGGAAGCGCAAAGACAAATAACATTGAGGTTGGAGAAAGCGTGTGGTAACAGTCTGTCAAACCTATTCCCACCAGTCTTTTGGAAGCAAGAACTCTCAACATCCGCATGTCTGTCGTCCCACCTCGGCAATCGAAGCAAATAGTTGCCTTGAAATACCGGTGTGCCACCGGGCTGATTCGGCGTATTCCAGGCCGATGGTGACATACATCAACCTGACAGTCGGAGAGCTTCAGGTGCACCGATGGACTGGACATGTGCAACAACAACGACGTTGTATGAGGCGGCTCCTCCAGCAAAGCCTGTGCGGCGAAAATTTGGACTCGTAGGTGCCTTCGTGGATAATCTTGAGCGTTAATTGGCAATCGCATTATATAGGATCATGTCCTATACGCCCGATTTAATTTCCGTCAGCCTTTTTCTTGCAAAACACTTTAAGTTTACCTTAGCCATACCAATCAACGTCGCTCAACTGTAGTTTACGGGATCGTTGGTTGCTCCGACTATTGCCAGATTTGTCTTTGGCATGGGACCCGCTGGGGCCCGTAAGCCTCTCAGGGCCTTGACTTCTCTTAGTAAAGTGATTTGGTCCATGTGGATCAAGCGAATTATCACCGTCAATCTCATTATCATCCCTGAGGTCATAGTTTAGGACAAGGTTTTTGATACGCTGCTGTTCTTCGCGCTCAGCCTGCTGCTTGGTTTTCATCGCAACTGCGAAATTGGAGTCCGACGGCAGTTCGACTGTGCGAGTCTAAAATAGAAAATTAGCTATGATGCCTAGATCGGAAAGTTGAGGGCGGCGTGCCTGTTGGCGGTTGCCCCGTTTGGTCAATAGGGAAAATGCCATGGTGTTTGGAGGATGAGACCGGGATTGCTCCGCATCTTCCTCAGCGTCGGCAGGCACATCTCGAGCGATGCTGCGTTTCATCGGGAGGGGAACGTCGAACTGTGATTTCCGTTCGAACTTCCGGGAGTCTAGACTCTCAGCCATCATCTTCGCTAGTTCGCGGTCGAATTCTGCGTCAGCTTCGGGATCTCGCTCCTCTTCTTGACGCGTGACGATAATATCTTCGTCCTCAAAGTCAGAGCGTTGAACTTCCCCGCTAATTACTGTCTGTATAGAAGTAAGCGTATAGCCTCCTAGATGGCTGTGAGGAGAGAGCACACATACTTCAACCTCTTCCCCAGATGAGTGTACGTCTTCCTCAGCTTCCGGCACGGGTACTTCTTCGTCATCAACCCCCTCATCAGGAGAAGAATCAACATCTGAATCTTCAAGGTCGGCAGCCTTCTCTGTGTCCTGTGTTTTGTAGTTCAGAGATACTGCCTCTGCAAAGGCTTTCGCGGCCTCATCAAGACCTGAGGGTAACTTCCACAGGGGCCTAGTTGCTGAAAATGTATCCTGTATAATGAACTCAATATCCATTGGTAGTGCATCTTTCGTGTAAATGTAATACTAAACAATGTTTCAGTGAGGGTAATATTCAAGGGCGGTCCGTCACCGAGAGATACCTGAAAGAATGTCAAGAAGAAATCGAGCTTCTTCTTCGCTGTACCACGATCGAAGCACATGCCACAGGTGTCGAGCAGAGTGCACACGAGCCTAATTCGGAAAAAATCGTCTGGCATGTCCAGGAAGCAGTAGCGCCCAGGTCTTGGGGTACCTCCTTCTGCAGGTTATTGTCAGTATCCATCTCGCAGCGCAACTGAGACATTTCTTACCATGACCAAAAGTAACAATTCTATACAAGGTGTCAAATATCACCGGTGAATCGACCATCTTGTAGTTATAAAGTTCTCCGAGATACTTGACCTCTGCAATTCTCCGCTGATTATATTTGAAGTTGTTTTGCTCTAAACCAACAGTTACCTGCTCGAGCACATCATCCACAATGCAAACAACAAACTCCTGATGGTAGCGATAAAGGGCGCCCGCAAGGATAGCAAGAAGGTGGATGTTGCTGTACTTGACTTTCCCCGGCTTGGCGAATATTTTCTGCAGCATCATGACAACCTAATATCCATTAGCGTCTGCGAATATCTTACGTCTGGTGGTAAAACCTCTTGTTCCTCCCAATGTAGCTTTCTAACCTGCTTAAGAACTTTCGTGTAGTTGCGTTTATTCATGTCCAAATAGATGAGCTTTCGCACAAAAAGTTCTGTAGGGTTCCTCTCTTTCTGTATGATCGCTGCCCTGTCCGGCGGGTTGACGTAGTACACAGCATTCTCAATAAGCATTCTCTCCTGCTGGCCTACGTGCTGCGCAGACTTCTTCCGTTGCAGGGTTTCGAGGAATGAGCTCATCCTAGGGGCGGTCTCAGGGTTTCGAAGGAGATAGCGCCCACAGTTCTCTAGCAGATTGCAGATAATCTCGATATTCATCCTAGAGAAGTCGTCAAGACTAACTTTCAGGCAGTGGAAAATGACGTGTTCAGGAACAACCCCAAATTTCGTCAATTCAGCAAGATAGCGTATGTTGCTGGTTCGAACTTGCCCAAGGAAGTCCTTGTCCTTACGTCGCTGCAGGCTACGGAATTCGGTGTCAAGATGGGCTACCAAACTCTGCGAGATATCCGGCATGTATTTGCTGAGGGTAGCGACAAGGCGTGAGTAAGACGGAAGCAAGTCGGATCTACCCTTAGGAACCTCCGACACAGCCTTTATCAAACGATTTCTGGATGCCTTTGAGTTGAGAAAACAGAAATCTGTCGCGGCCTGGTCAATCAACTCTTTGTTTGTAAGCTCCGGTAGGCGCGCAAGAAGTGCGTCCACCTGTGCACCGACTGTCTTGTTGGCTATCGCTGTGGATTGATCCTCGGTGTCCGCGGTATTTGAGTCATTTGATACTGGAGCTTCTGTGGGTTGCCCTGTTGTCTCGGTTTTTATTTCAGACTTTCTCCCCACCTGGTCATCACTCTCGACTCTTTTCTTTTTACCATCTTCAAGGAGAATACTCGGAACTCTATCCTTGAGATCCACAAGGTTCTCATAGAATCGTCGTTCCTCCTCATCTTCCCAGATACCCGCACCTTCGCCTTCACCGCGTAAATATTCTCCAGCCTTGATTAGCCCTATCCCGCCATTTCCAACTGCATTTGATGGATCCTCCGTTCTCAAATCAGGCATTTCTACGCCCAATATATCGCTCAAGACCTGCGCATTCGCCACAAGTCTATCTTGAGATTTTGCTTGTCTCTCATAGTTCGCCTGGCGGTCTTCAAAGACCTCACCGGACTTGACGTAGGCTTCCGCGTTGCGACGAGCCTGAGCGGTGAGAGCCTTTTGATCACGAACAAGGTGGCCCTTCACGTCTTCAAAATAGCGTGTTAGGATGTTACGGAAGCGCTGCTGAAGTTCAGGCGAAGTGAGCGGTGGATCGTTGCTTGATATACCATCGGCGGCACCATCTTCTCCCGTATTTGGATCGTTGTCCCCATCCGCTGCAGAAGCCATTGTTGCTCCGTCTTCCTCCACGGACTTGCGGCCCTCAGCGGCCTTGGACCGGGCACCAAGCACATCCCAGCCGAAGCTCTTGACAAAAACCACTACTAAGGGGAGGTTAGTGTGTTCTCTATCATGGCCCAACAAGTCTTTCAGCACCTCCAGCGGGAAGGGTTCGGCATCACTGTCTGAGCGCTGGCCAGCTTTTCCTTTCCCTAGGATGTCATTTTTTCCGCCCGGCCCGCCAGTAACATCCTTCCCTCTAATAGTATCATCCGGGTTTGTAATGTCGTCCAAACTCCTCAACACCCCGACTAGCCAAAGTTCGGTGACGACCCTGAGCAGAACTCTTTGCCTTCCCAGCCGCTCCTTCTCCTCTCTCTCCCTAGCTTCAGCCGTCAGCCCCTTGAGCGAAGCCTTCTCTGGTGTTGCTAGACCACGTCCAACCAGCCAACCCAAGTAGTATGTAAACTCCGCCGGACCGAACCGTTGATGCAGGGCACTGACAACTTCTACCCCAGCTGCAATTTCCCCAGGTGATTTCAGCCTGCAAAGGCCCTCATAGCAAGCCGAGACAATTTCGGATAGGTACTTATGTAGAGATAACGTGCGGATTTCTTGAATGAAGGCGTTCAAAGTTGGAGCCGTGATCGCTGTGCGAAGACGTTTTATGAGAGCTGTATTTTTTTTGAGCGAGGAGTCAAGTGACTTGTTAACTTGAAAGACACCTGATTGCGGCATGAGCATTGCATAGAATAGCCGTTGAAAGATGTGGTCAGACCCTTATCACCCGACCAGGCTCGCGCGTTGAGCTCACGCAACTCTCCTAATGTTCAATTATTCGGTCAGTATACTCTGGAGAAAGTAAAGTAGAGCTGCTACATACTCTTCCTGGATCTATCCATGACAATTATTGCGGTGGGACGATAGTTGGAGTTGTTTACGGCGTGCGTAATGTCATGGGAAGAATTTAGGAAAATCTCAAGGAATACACATGATTCGTCAGACGGAAAGAAATTTTGTGGAGATAGTTAACTATCTGCCCACGTCCAAGGTATCGAATAGAATAAATTTAAGCGCTCAGTGGCTCTGTAGTGGTGGTTAATAACACCACAGAGGTGGAAGGTTGCAAGGGTGGTGCATGGGGTACGTACGGTAATGTTCAGAGCTCAATCTTACCCCAAAATATTTATTCAGCCGCAAAACAGGGCAAGGCCCCTCACGTGTTTTTGCCCCACTCTGTAAACGGCAATTGAAAACTTGTAGTGGTTATTGAATACACAAGATGTCACGATGTGACACACTGCGACCTGTTGGTGAGAGAGGTCAGTTAATCAAATCTTAATACTACAAATCTCATCCAAGTATGCGCATTTAGGGAACCTTGAGAAGATCTCTACGGCACGACACAACCTTGGATTTTACAGATCAGTTGCGGTCACGGCGACATATGTCTGTTCTGAACTCTTGGGTGACCTAGAATGTGTCATCTGGGCGGCTTTACAAGAGGTAGTTCTTCGTCATCCAGTCTTATGCTGTGGCATTGTCGATGAAGATACTAGAAGTCCTACTTTCATCCGTCTGGCAGCAATCGACCTACGTCGGAATGTGCTCTTTAAGTCGAGCGAAGCGGGAGATGGCAAAGAGTTTTCCAATTGCCTTGAAGGAGAGCATTCGAAACTTTGGCCGGATCTCCAATTCCGGCCGGGTTGGAGACTTATCCTCATGAAACCCCAGGGAAGCAGAGATGGCGAAAGAGCTCCGACAGATCAATCAGGAAAGCGGTTAGAAATAGATGTACTATTTGTCTGGCACCATGCACTTTGCGATGGACTCAGCGGTGCCGCCTTCCACCATTCATTACTCAAGGAGTTGCGAAGGATATCGTGCCAAAGTCCACCAGCCAATCAATCCCCAGTTATCCAAATCCCTTGTTCGGTCCAGTTATCTCCACCAATTGAGAAACTAATGGAATTTCCTACAACATGGGCTTTCATCGGCCGACAGCTATGGGGTATATTTGCGCCCTTATGGTTGTGTGGTCGGCCCGCGACGATCAATCCTGAGTGGATAGACACTGAGAATTCTCTCCCAAGTATAGATGATTACAAGTCTCGCGTCCGCCTCATTTCTGTACCTGCGGAGGGTTTAGAGTGTTTGAGGGTGGAATGCAGAAAGGCAACAGTCACGTTGACTGCACTTCTTCAAGGTGTGATTGGTGTTTCGTTGATGGAACTCGACGCAATTGGCTTTACTGGTCACGTCCCGTACTCTATGAGAAGGTTCACCGGCACACCTATGAGTGAGATGGTCGACCAGGTATCCGAAATGTGCGTCAACTACGATAGCCCATTAATCGCTAATCTCACTCGCAACCCACGGGATGCCGAGCGGATCTGGGAAACCGCCCGGCACTTCCAGGACGTAATGAAAGGGGAGATGGCGCGAGCGCCGGTAGATAATCCCCTAAGTATGCTACCTTACCTCTCCGACTACCACAACTTCTTCCGAAAAAGGCTCGGTAAACCCAATGGCACTTTTGAGGTGTCGAACCTCGGTGAGTTTAAAAACGCTGAAGGACAAGCCGCCAGAAAGGGCCAGTGGGGAATCGAGAGGATGATCTTCAGTCAATCTGCGATGGCTGTTGGGCCCGCGCTAGGTTTCAATTGCATCAGCGTTGAGAACGGACCATTGATGATCAGCTTGACATGGCTGGACGGCATCATAGAGGACCAGCAGCTTGAATCCCTAGCCTCAAAGGTCGAGATGAAGCTAAAAACCCTTAGTCTAACGAAGAGCTAAGGCTTAACGCATAAATTGCCTTTTCCCTTTTCTCCCGTATAGTACGGGAGGATTCAGTTGGTTTATTAACAAACTGTAGAAGTGATTTACTACACTAAGGGTCCAACGACCTATAAACCGCGCACATAATTTAAACCCATGATTCAAGCAACTACACCACGCTCGGCGCTAGGTCCCCTAATGGTTTTCTCCCCACCCGCCCCATCCCCATACGTACTCGCACTCTCACTACTGAACCCCTGCATCTTCTTCACCTCGGCTCCCAAGGACCTCTCATGCATCACCCTCTTCATATCCTGCTCGCTCCAGCTCTGCTTCCTATCACTCAGCCTTGGCAGAAATTCCTCCCCCCCCCTCCCGGCATCAGCGAGCGCTTGCTTATAGCTGCTCATCGTGCCCTCGCTCCCGCGACGACCACCTCCATCGTAGTTGGTGGGATACGAGTTCTGAGGGCCGCCACCATTGAAGAGATCGAGGTTTCTCAATGAAGGGGTCGGTGAGGGCCTGGCACTCGTAAGGGAGTAGTCGGAGGGGTCTACCTTTAGGCTGTCGTCGATGATTTTTCGCGTTGCAGCAGCGGAGCCGGATTGGCGGACGTTCGGGTTGTCTCTTGCCCTAGGGTTGGGATAGCTCGTCGGATAGGTTTCCGGTGATAAGGACATTGTTTATTGTCCCTCGTCGATGAAGATTATAACCTTTCTTTTGTTGCTGAAGGTGGCTGCTTCAATCACACCCAGATACTTTTTTCTTTATGGTCCTTTGTGGCAAATAGGCTTTCGCCGTAGATGAGCTCGATGGCGCCATCAAAGTCAATCTCACCTGTTCATCAGGCTATTACTTTTTCACCCCCTGGCCGCCCAAATTGCTAGCTCGCATCACGATGGGAGGCCCGGGGTCCGGATTACGAATTGAGGCAGAAAATCCGCGTATCTGGTTATCTTATCTTATCTTGGCGCAGATCAGATCGATCAATCCCTGTTTTACCCCGCCAAATGACATCATCGCATCGCAAACTCTACCCCACCAACAGCGGAGACCACGCAAATAGACAATAAATATATATGCTTTCGAAAAGTAGTATAATACGGTGGCTAGGATCCTCCTTCCGTTTTGCATTAAGGCCTCGCCGGAATACCTACCCTCCTCAGTTCCAGCGCGAATACCAGAAACCCCAGCAAACGGTCTCATCTCCGCATCCCCCCTTTCTGTCCCCAGCGCTAGCAGCTATTCCAAAGGCGGGCTCACTGCACTTCCTCCCTCTAGCCTAACGGATATACACTCTACCCGCTTCCGTTTATAATAGGTCACATCCCAGAATCCTTCACCGAGTATATAGGCCAGACACAATAAGTTTTGAGGCCTACAAAGCTCCGACACCAGAGGCAGTGAGAGGATTAGTAGGGAATATGCGGGAGAGACTCAGCACTGCGCACACGGTTTGCGAAAGCGGAATGATAGAACCATCAGGCGAGGAATAGGAACCGCGGTGAGGGAGACATGTGGATGGAGACACATGATTGATGTGGTGAGGGGCCTGACCTTTACAATGGCTACATGGCACTTGTTGCCGGGGCATATACAAGGGAGATCGAGGGCTTCAGGAGGCGAACATGGTGGCATTCGCAGTTGAGACGCCGATGTTGCTGCGAGGCGTCACCAGAGCTGCAGTGCGTAGTCTCATCTAGCCACTGTCACACACGCAGAGCAAGCACAGGAAGCAGGCAACCTATTCTATCGTGGACTTTCAGAATCTGATGCTCTGAAGCAAACAAACGAGGTTCTCCACTTGGGAGAACTGATCGAACCACCAAGTACTAATTCTGAAAAGAATAGCACATCTTGCAAACCCAAAGGTCAGTTAGCTACTGGACAGATGGAAAAGCCTTTATAGAACACCGCTACAGGGTATCCGGCAACAACTTGCAAAATGAAAGCTAGCTTCTCAACCAATCATTTGGATCGCCGGCAAGCTTTTTAGCAGACATGTTTGAGGTAAGAAAAAGCTCAAAGATGACCTCCAGAAGCTAACTATCTAGTCGGTGGATAAGGCAAAGTGTCTTTATTGCTGCGCCTCATCGCATATCACATCTGTGCGATAAAGTTTAAGACACTGCGGTGAAATCAATAGGGATAGATAGAGAGGGCATCCTTCGCTATGCAGACAAGCATAACATAAAATGCAATAGGAGAGGGAATTTGAAAATTCGAGCGTGAAACGGCGAGAACCTCAGAATCTCAGAATCTGAAAGGCACTCGAGGGTAGCAAAGTAATCGCGAATGAGGTCGAATCCACCAGAAGACTAGTAGCATCCGTATAATCGCATCGATATTCGCTTAAAAGAGCAGGACAACATTCGTTGATTGGCATCTGCGGAAAATTTAGGAAGTGCATTCGGTGTTCAGTTTTTCGGTTTCTTCCAGAAGTATTGCTAAAGTGAAAAACCGCGGGTAAGTATTCTGCAAAACATCGCTTTTAGAGAATACAAGATATCTAACCTTATGCTGCTTTCTGCAGTTTCTCAGACTAGGTTTCCCAAGACACTCAACAACAGCCGCTCTCCTATCCTGATCCGTGTCCTTTTCCGGGACATAGTAGAATTCGTTCTCAAGAGCCTTGCCAGCAGCATCTTTGCCCTCACGACTAATCTCTCCAATACATGCAGTCGATGCGAGAATTTCCTTCAAATTCTGTTCATTCCAAGAAGAAGAACCACTATGCTCTTTGAATTCCGATGGAAGATTAGCAAGAAGGGTTGACATTGGGGTCGATTGAGTACGCGAGAATGCGAGTTGATTGATGACGTGATTGGCCACCAGGCCGTTATCAGGCCTGTCAGCTTCCCCTGGGGCCACAACGTGCGGAGAAGTTTTAGGGCCAAGGGGGCAGCGACTAGGGGATGCACCCGTCGGCAATGACGCCATACGAGGCAACAGATTATCGCCGTTAGGACCGAATGAATGGATAATAGGGTCGTTCTCCTCATCATGGTCAAAGAGATCTAGTCGGGGTTCACTCAGTTCACTAGAAGGGTGACAGTCGTCCTCGATGTTAGTAAATTCTGAGCCTTTTCGAACTGGCTCGGCAGGGCCTGGCAATTCTTGGTCATTGTGTTCGTCATCCGAAACGTCCTCATCTTCATATATCGCAATGGGGTTTTGGATCCCCTCTGGCTCTGAAGGAAGGAAAGTAGAAGAGGTGGGGAAATGAGCGTGGCCCGCAGGCGAAGGAGAAACTGGCGACCCCAACCGGGCACCACGACGAAGCGGACTTGACCCAATTGCTCTACCAGGGCCCGGCAGTGTATCTATACCTTGTCTTGGGGAACTCCCTTCACCCCAGGTGGTATCCGAATCGGCCGAAGAGTGCTTTCTTTCGCGAACAGGCCACGCGACCGACACACGCGAGTCTTGGACGTCGAGCATTATCTCCACATGCTCCTCGTCTGAAATAAATACTTCATCCTTAGGTACTTCCCATGCACGTCCTCGGCAGTGTACTTTCATCCCATTATACCCAACACACTGAATTTCGATCCTATTTGGCTCCGTCACGGAAGGCGCGGGAATGTATCGGGCACGAACGTGGACGCGTGAGATGAGCGAATTACCTCGGAGGACGTAATCGCAAGAGGTGCTAGATCTGCCCATGACTACGGTGTCTCCATTCTCGGAGAGGGTGATGATCGGCAAAGCTGAGAGTGGCGCGCGTTCTGAGACCATAGATTGCGTTCTCTGAAGAGTAGGGCGTGGCAACGGCAATTGAGGTGGAGACGAAGGAATGAACCCGATTGAAGATGAGGGCGCAGGCGTTGGGTAACTAGGCTTGTCCGAACTGCGAGCCTGTCGTTTTGGTCGAGGTTCGAATTCTAGTGCTGGAAGAAGCGACGGAGCAGAGCGTTTGACGCCAGCAACTGGGGAGAGTTGGGAGCTGACCCGACTTGAGGGAGACGAACCCATCCTGGATACTGTGCTAGATATTGCTCCGGCGAGCTGAAGATCCCAATATGAGGGCCTCCAATATGGGAGGACCGCGTTCACGCCGAAAAGGTAACACGCGATATATCGAAGGAGCTGTGTTTGTTCTATCTGCGGACGAAGATGATAAGGAAATGTACCTAGAGGAGGGTAGGATTTGATAGAGAGGAGGCCGATAAAAGAAGGCCTTGGAGTTGGGGGGTCAGAGCCAGAGGAGGAGGAGGGTTGCATTCGAGGCCGCGTGAAAGAAGGGCAGTTTCCAGCTTGTGTAAGACAGACGCGGTTCGCGTTGGTGCTAAGTTAGTTGTCGGTTAAGCGGCGGTTCTTGGCATCACGTCAAACCATCCAAGCCTTTTAGCTTAGAGCAGTCAGTAGGGCAGATCTAGAACGTGAGATCCTCATTCAGGCAGCGTTGACATATTGGAGGCATTGGCCCTCCAGGAAAAAAAATAACTACATCTCTGCGAAATCTACACCAGATGGCGCCTCTATTTTCCGTTTCTCTCCTCTGTCCCATCTCGCGCCCACCGAAACCGAAACGCGACATCCCAAACCCCAGTCAGGCCTCGGCTTTTGCCTGCATCGAATTGAAATCCTGCACCGCGAAATAATCTCTCCCAACCTCGTCATATTTCTTTACTCGCCAGGCTTCACGCTAATCCACAGTAACGCGCATTCGATGGGCACGGCGCAGTAAATTCCTCATAGTTAACTCGAGCTGACTGAAAACATCTGCACTGTCTGCACAGTTCTGCAGGATGCAGTGGCCTTACATAGCTAGATCACCCATCCGCGTCGTGGGCAGCAATTGGCAATCGCAGACCTTTCTTTGGATGATGATTAGAAAAAAGCATCTCCTAGATTAAGTTTTGGAAGCATCAGCTGGGTTATCTTCAATCGGAATAGCCTGCCTTTTTACACCGCACTGAATAGGTCTAGATCAACTTGTAAATGGAGCCATCGCGGAAATGTTAAGAGTATTTCTTTTGAAAGAGTAAATCCCCAACCCGAGATCGGCAACTTAAGGCGGAAGCGATGAGAATGCAAAAAAATCAAGCATGTGTATTTCCCATCCAAGTAGTAGTACTCTGCCTAAACGCCGTGAAATCAACGAGCGAATGCATGCAATGGCCGTGATTGGATGATTGATATTTCAGCAGGCATTTCCTAAAGAGGCTAAACTAGAATCTTGGCGCGGAAATTTCGACCCACAATTCCTCGTCGACACATTGATACCTCGAGCTTTGGAAGCTCCATATCATCTATGGCGCAAACTACTACCGTGACAAAAGCAGCTCCTGCTCAGTCTCAGTCACCATACCAACTAGACAAGGAACAAGTATGTCCCTGTGTTAGCTAGGATCTTTGATGCCCAATTCCCGGGGACTATATCGCTGACTCTCGCAGACGTTGAAAGCCTCCAGAGCTCTCTTAGCCCACATCGAAAACGAGAAACGGAACAAGGACTCGAAGGCGGAGAAACGAAATCTACTTGCTAGCACCGAAGGCAGTTCGGATGAGGAAGGGATAGAGCTTAGTGATGTCCCAATTTGGTTGGTCCTGACCACAAAACGCCATATCATTGACAAAAAGCGTTTGAAACCTGGGAAAATGTGCGTACCTTCCTATCGTACCACGCAGCAGCTTACCAAAGCTTCCCCTAACTATGAAATATGCTCACAGTTCAATTCCCCACTCTCTCAACACATCACGAACATCCACCATTTGTCTTATAACTGCCGACCCACAACGTTCGTTCAAAAATGCTGTCGCTAATCCTTTATTCCCCGCCCACCTGCGCACTCGCATTACCCGCGTGATCGCTATCTCTAAGCTCCGCTCAAAATACAAACCCTACGAGAGCAAAAGGCAACTCTTTAGTGAACATGACATCTTCCTTGCCGATGACAGGATCGTGGCTTTGCTGCCGAATATATTAGGAAAGGCCTTTTATAAGAGCGGAACGAAGAGACCGGTTACAGTCAACATCGCTGCAGAAGATGAAAGAAAAAGTAAAGAAAAGGAGAAGAAAATGAAAAGCAGAAAAGACACTGAGGTGTCAGACCATTCTGTGGCGTCTCCAGAACGGTTGGCAAATGAAATTACGAGAACACTATCAACGGCTTTGGTACATCTCTCACCTTCTACATGCACATCTATTCGCGTTGGGAAGGCTAGTTGGGATGCAATCAAGGTTGCCGAGAATATTGACGCAGCCGTTGCTGGCCTTACAACAAAATTCGTACCAAAGGGCTGGAGAGGCGTCAGGGCTATACATATCAAAGGTCCCGAAACAGCGGCGCTGCCCCTGTGGCTAGCGGATGAGTTATGGTTAGACGAAAGCGACATCCTAGAAGATGTGCCTGTAGGTGACGAGGTAAAAGCGATTGAGGGTAGTAGGGAGAAAACAGAGGGTACAAGTAAGAAAAGAAAGGCTCCTGAGTCCGAAGAAGGGACAAAGGCACAGAAGAAATTAAAGGGAGCTAAAAAGGGGAATGAAGGGGAGCTACCCGACGATTTGGGTAAAGAAATTGCTCTGCGAAAAGAAAAGCTGAAGAAACAGAAGGCTGAGGCAAAGGAGGAGGCCGAAGAGGCAGTAGTAACGAAGAAAGCTATGAGAGCCAAGGCGGCTGATGACGGCAAAGCGAGGGCGAAGACCAAAAAGTCAAAATAGTGATATCGGATTTTTACTACGAATGCTTAGACGAAAGGCGTTTACGGGAAGATCTCGTCCTTATAATCCGTCTAGATTCGCGCTCTTAGCTTTCCAGTCCACTTGACCGAGCCAATTAGCATTTGCATACATTAACGATGTCATAGATTCCGACAGAACCAAAACCAGTAGAACCACCTGCCCCCAAGACAGCCATTTCATATAACTCCGCACAGCGCGTCCAAAGCAATAATATAACACGTATGGGTCCGATCAAAGCTCCTCTCGGAGGTCAGTAATACCCTCCGACGGACTAAAGTATTCCCTAAATGCCCTCGTCAGGAGTTTGTCATTAAGCTCCATATGCCTTCCCTCCGCAATCCGAAAATCTAACCCCCCCTTCTCCCCTAGCTTCCTCAGGCCAATCCAGTCCTCACGCCAAATATCCCTCCGTTGCAGCGGCGTTACGAAACCACTCGTACGATTGACCTCGGCAAACCAAGCACTCTCTTTTGGTATCGCAGTCGTGTCATCGCTAAACATATACGTCGCGAACTTCTCTAGACTTGCAAGGTTCGCCGCGTACGTCTTATTCTTCGTTTCTCGCTCATTGTTAATATCGGCCAGAAAGTTGCTAAATTCGAGATATGAAGATAGATCCTCGGGGTCGCGGAAATACTGTGCGGGCACAAATCGAGACTGTACGAACGACGACCATGTGCTACTCTTCATGACCCCAATCGCAGCCTTACATACCCAGTCATTGGGGTCACAGTCCTGAAACTCACTGATCCCGTTGTGCTGGCTGCCGAATGTTACGAAGCTCCGTACCGGCGGGCTATTGCATCGTTCGATATAGCCGCGCAAAAATTGGCCACCTTGCGAGAATCCAAGAGCGTTGATACCACTGGGGGAAGCGGAGAGGATTGGGTGGGATGCGAGGTCCTCGCACACTTGGGCAAGCTGGATAGTTAGGTTGCCGAAGAAAGTAGCGGCTCTATCGCCAGAAGGATTATCATCGAGACGGATATTATAGACAAAAGTTCCTGGGTTGACTTGTTCAGCTAATTTGCCAACGGATTTGAGGCCGTCAGCGTCGTAGTTATCGCCTATTGAGATTAGCAGTGTAGCTATTTGCGCTTGACCAACAGGATTACCTAGACCGTGCCAGATAACAAGCGGCAATGGATTGGTGTTAGCTACTACCCCATAGGAAAGTCTAGAGGCAGCTAGGAGAAGGAGGGCGGAGCTCGAGCTCGAAAGCATGGCCGATGGTGGTTCTTACATGGGGAGGGTAGATGGAAGGCAGAGCGTCGTCAGCCAAAATACAAAAATGCAAGGGGACTCCATTGCAAACTTTCTTAGTCAGCCACCAACTACCTCCCGCGACACCCTCTCCAAGTCCTAAACGCCTTTGGAAGATTGGTGTTCCCAATATTATGAATTCTATGAATTCCCCGACGTTAAGACCTGAGTGTTCCACAGGACCGCATCCCTCTTTTATTCAAGTCGCAAAGCCATATGTCTTCGAACATGAGATCCGGCAATGCATGGCCGTTACCGGAGTCAGTGAGGCCAAGGAGGACTCTATGAGACTGCAAGGAATCGCTTGGATAGACAATGTGCGAAAGGCTCTGCAACTGTATGGTGGCTGTTACTGAAAGGACGCCGACGTGACGGCCACCCGTAACTGACGCTAGACTGTAGGCCGGTCCGAACATTCAACACTGCTGCAGTCTATTACCACAAGTTCCGTCTAGTTCACGCAGATATCGAATATAGTTTCCTCGTGAGCACGAATGGAATTATTTTTCCTATCCATTCGCTGATAATTTATAGGATGCTGCGGCAGCAGCTCTTTTCACTGCTTGCAAGATTGAAGATACACTAAAGAAATCTCGAGAGATCCTCTGCGCTGCCTACAACCTCAGGCTTGCTCAGGCCGACCATCTCAGCCCCGACGATAGTGTATGTAATTTCTTTTATCTCTCTAGTTATTGTGGTGCTAATTCCCCTCAAAGCACTTCGAATCGCATTCGAAGGCTATTATCGGCCTTGAACGGCTGATGCTTGAAGCGTCGGGTTTCGACTTCCGCAACCGCTATCCACAAAAAGTACTCATCAAGCTCGCAAAGCTCTATAACTTCGAAAAGGAAACAGTGGCAAAAACAGCATACAACATGTGCTGCGACCTCTATCGCACATTTGCTCCCCTAAAGCAAACAACACCGACAATGGCCTGTGCGTGCTTAGAACTTTCTACTAGATTGTGCGGAACACAATTGGAGAATTTACAGGGAGAAGATGGCTTCGATTACGAGAGGTGGAGCACCAGCCGCGAGGAGGTTATGGGTGAGCGTTATTCCCCTCTCCTTACACCCGAACTACTGCTGATCAGTAAACTGTGAGGTAAGAAACCCTTCTCGACCTTTTGGATCTGTACACCCACCACCGAGTCTCGACGATTGTTGGGCAGAACTACTCCTTAGACACTTTCATTGCCATTCGTATCACCCTTAACCAAGAAGCTTCTGCAAATAACTACCCCCGTTACACAGAGTGGGTTGAAGAGAAGAAACTGCATAGCAACGGCACAAAGGCCTCACCAGCTACTCCAGATAGGGATAGTGTAGGTGAGAATCGAGATGGAAGTAGTAGGAGACGTAGGCAATCTCCGCCAATGCGCCCGACATCCGCTACCGACGCACGCGGGAGACCCGGCGAGCGGGGCCGCGATGGTACAGTGAGATTTATGCTTGATCCAGAGCGTGCGAGGCGGGAAAAGGTCGCAGTCGCAGATTATTTCAAGGCTGAGGAGGTTATTATGGAGGTCGAGTATGATGACGGAGGGAGGCGGCGGTAGTAAAATCTGAGCGACTTGGATCACTGCAGCTTTTATTGTTTATTTTTCAAACATGTAGAAAAATCTTGCGAGGGGTTGCTTTCTCCATTGCCGAGCCAGAAGGGAGAAGTGGAAGATGTCAAGGTCAAGTTATCTACAAAGAGATTGGATGGTATTGATATTAGGTGACGCCAAACATGTGAGCGACTCCATATCCCTTCGTACCTCATGGGAGGTCATTGCTGATGGGTACAAAGCAGACTTCATAATAGGAGACGGCAGCGATGATGTGCACTTGAACATGCGGCAGACGGAGGCAACATTGGTTTCGGCGCCTCCTAACAAATCAACGAAAACTTCAGGGACAGCATCTTGAATCAAGCAGGTATTGGCGGATCATCTTCATCACCATCTAGAGGGTTAATAGTCATGACCTCGTACAACAATTAGACGGCGCCGCACAGGCGCAATTGGTGGGATATCATACATAGAGCAGAAGGAATTAGACGATGGTGTATCTGCATAGGCGATCTGGGCAGGGTTAAAATTCTCCGTCCTTAATAAGAAAAAAAGGAGAAATATTCCACCCAAGACATAAGCTCCCAAGTGCTTAGGAACAGATAAAGGCTAATAAAATAAACTGCGGGACCTGTCGCAATTCCCGCCCTGGGAAGGAGAAGAGTGGTCATTCGGGTATGTGTGAAATGCACCCGCGAAAAAAATTCACCGTATTCCCATAAAGTAAACAACCCCAAGAAAATAACATTTTAAGACCCCCGCGACACCACGGCAACAAGTCACACCCGCGAACAAAAGGGGGGAAAGGATTTTTGGATGAGACAACATACGCGTGCCGACAAAGAATCCCCTCCATACCGTACTCCTTACGATCACGGGCGCGCCCCCAAGGCCACCGTCGTATCATACGGATCTGTTCAAGAGGGTAGCAAGCTACCGGGAAATAAAAAAGATAGATGAAAGAAATACCCTTGGAAGGCGGTTGCCCATGCAGAGTCCAAAACCAATGCTATGATCTTCCAGTAGGCTTTTTTGTGATAAACAAAACGGGGAATCGTGGCATTCGAGGAATTATCCCCAAATTCGCTATTGCACCACACACGCGGCGGGATTTTTTCAAAAAATTTAACGAAAACTCTTAGCATTCGAGAAGCTATCCCGAATAAAAAAAAGTTAAAGTCACTTTTGCATACAAAGTACATCGGTGATATACACTGACAATGGTATATCTCTCGCTCACGGATGCTTAGTGGATCCCGAGGTTGGAACACAAGCGCCGAATCGGTAGGTTTTAAAGGTTCTATTCTCTAGCAAACGGCTTCAGTGCAATTGTTAGGCCGTAGAGGTAGACGCCCCACATGTTCCAAAAGAGATAAATAACTACGTAGCAAGTGATAGCCAGATCATCTGATGCTTCTTTAACCTTGGACGCGGGGTGCCCGTGGCCAAAGCCGGAATGAAAATAGCTAATTGAAGATAATTCCTTAAAAGGGTGCCATGGAAGTGATCGTAGATATATTCAATGCTTAATGAAAGAAAGTTTTCGTGCCATGTCAAGATATTAGGGCCCGTTTCTAAGGGGCCGTATACACATAAGTATATAGGTATATTAGTAAGGAAGTAAAAGGATTCCTCCTCTGGGATAGCCCAGATCCAGGATGTCACATATCGCCGTACTCATCGCTATCATCATATCCGATCTTCGGTGACCCAACGACGGAACTATCTGGTGTCCATGTGGTAGCAGTCGGTGTGTACTGGAAACCGTCCGCAACAATATCATCCGCTCCATTCTCGTCGTATCCCGGTGGTGACTCATCTCCTGCTTCGCTTGCTCGGCTCCTATAGCTTGGTAGGCTCGCTTCACTTCCAAAGCTAGTTGTGCGCTGTAGCTGGTGTAAGTGTCCACGCCCTTCCTCAGCGGCGATAAGATTTGATACCATGTTTGCGGCCTCACGAAGGCCCCGAATTTCGGATTGCATTGCAGTTTCGAGGATTGCTTCTTGAGGGGCGACTCGAGCACGTTTTTCATCCGAGTCGTCGATGCCACTTCGATGGCGAAAACGCCTTCGCCACCAAGAGCGCCATGCCTCCCTACATGCCGCGCGACGAGCTGCGCGGGCCTCACGTCGTGACCGACGCTGGGCACGACGCAGTGCGCGGTGTTGGGCGCAGGAATGGCGATGGGAATGGCATTTACTAACAGCCTTGTAAAAGGCAAAAACGAGGAGAGCGAGGAGGATTATGGAGATTAGAACTTTAAAGTGCAAAGAGATCTCTCGGAAGCGGTAGTAAAACCCATGACGAGGCGGAAGGCCGTGATGAGAGGGCAGACCTTGGTTGTTGTCATGCCCAGCTCCGTTTCGCCATTCACGGAAGGACTGGTGGGCACCTGTTTTCCAGGGGCGATGGGTACTTTTCAATTCCTCGGATACTTCCCCGCATGAAGGTGGCGGGCGTATTTTGAGGCATATGGTCTTGACTGCGCCACGTGCCTTGCGCAACACTGCTCTGAGTGCGCACTTTATTGTCTGACATTGCTCAAGCTCTTTGCCTAATCGGACACCTGGCGCTTTCGGACAAGGTGATGGGACTGGGAGGGAAACTGCATCATGAACATGAGAGGGTCGATCCGGGAACATCTGTGATAATCCAAGATGATCCAAGTCTGACCATTCGCTGGCCATAAAGGGCCCAGAAGGCCATAGCCGGGTGTCGAGCCGGATCAATTCAGCACCTGGGCTCTGGATAAATGAAAACGTAAAGCCCCTGTTGCTATCAATGCTGTGAGTCCCATCCAAGGTCAAGAATTGGAACAGGAGAGCTTGTGCGATAGGCCGGTCTTGGTTACCAATTCGTCCTGAATAGTTGTAAATATCGTAAAGGCAATCAAAATTCCAGGATGCGGTGAGATTGTGATCCGATCCATCGCTAGCCCTCTTAACAGGAAAAGTGTCTTGACCCGAAATAGGAGACGACTCTTCTGTTGATAAATGATAGCCATTTACACTAGCATTTCCAAAGCCACAGGCTTCTACTGATGGGAACACTTCGATATCAAGAAGCTGTAATAACTGTATGAGAAACTATTTTCAAGATACTCGTGGAAAGGCACCCACCAATTCCTCATTTCCTGCTCCCCAACAACCGGGGCAGGGGACTTTGAACTCTGCACGGGAGAGGCCATCTATACACACAAAAAGCGTTAGGTGCCAAAGTCACAAATAAGTGCTTGAACTGATTATAATATACATACTTATGGCTACAATTGGTCCGCTTTGGAGGTCTCGTCTCTGTGAACCGAGGTGAAGCACAGAGGGAGCGACAAAAGCAGCGTTGAATACAGGCACCAGCAAGATCGCCTGTAAAGAGACGCGCATGATCGCAAACTTAGGACCAACGGCAAGAAAGAATAAGCAGACGAAAGCTCAACCAACGTGTTTGAGGCGAAAAGGACTGAGGTGTCGACTATGCAAGCAAGAAAGGAGGGAGAAGAGTCAGAACCTGTGGACAATACTACGTATACATTAACGAGAGCACAGCCCTGCTAAGAGCAAAAATCCGCGAAGTCGCGCATTAAAAGTGCCGTGGTTGTCGTCAGCCGTTCGGACAAGGAGCCAACCAACATTGCGACATCCACCCAGGGTGGTAAAAACGGGGTTAACGAAGTCTGCCTTACGCGTAGGCCAAGACACATCGCGGATATACGTACCTGGAGCAAAAGCGTAAGTGGAAAACTGAAAGCGATGGGACCTTAACCGCGATGCCAAAGTCCAATATCGCGTCATAACTATAGATGTCCTCGGAAATAAAAAGAGGATAGGTAAATGAAGGGATACTTACTCGAATACTACGACTTTAGGGATAACTATTTCAATACTGTGACCTTCATTTTATTTACCCAGGTCCACAAAAAGTCTCTTCATTTTGGCCCAATGTGAGTCTCTCGGATATATTTATGCACCTTGACCCAATAGTAGTCCTCGGGGGAGCTCCTATAGTCACGGGAAGTCCATACCGAACATATACGCTATAATGCAATAGGAGTGCTCGAGGGGTAGTCATATTGGCAATAATGGTTTAAGCGTTGGTTTGTGTAGTAAGCCCTCGCCGTATCTAGATAAATAAAATGAAACCCCATAGCATTGCAGAAAGCACACTAGAAGTTCTAAGCTGCTTAAGGTCTAACTGAATTACGGTATAAATATTTGGGGGAGGATAATGCCATTAGAAAATAGTAAAATAGTAAAAGAGATATACTTGAAGGTAGTGGGGTAAAAATTAAAATTGGGATTAAATTAAAATGAAAAGTCATGGCATTTCCCGATAAATAATAAATATTCTTTCAGTTTCCGTTTTCGCGATTTGTTGGTAGTAATATCCCCGCAAAGCGGCAAAGCGATATTGTACCCCCATACTTGCAATCCCGCTATAAACAATACCAACATTTGTGCAGTTATGGTGAGTCGTCTAGCATTCATCCGTATCTACGATATCAAGCCGATGTGTTCCTCTGTCTTAGGGGTCATAGGCTTACAAATGCTAACGCATAGCTGTGCAAAAAGCTTCCACTAGGTCTACTCAGTGCAGCTCAAGGTCATCCGATGCTGGTGGAGCTAAAGAATGGCGAGACCCTGAATGGCCATTTGGTCAATTCGGATACATGGATGAACTTAACGTTGAAGGAAGTAGTGCAGACGAGTCCAGTATGCTTATTATTTCTTTATATCTGGAGAGCTTTATAGAGTCCTGCTGTTGATAAGTTACAGTCTCTTTGGTTTAAACACAGTAACTAACCCCGATGAACGCTAGGATGGAGATAGGTTTTTCCGATTACCTGAGGTCTATGTCCGTGGAAATAATGTAAGCCTTCTCTACTTCATTCCTTACTTGCAGCTAATTCTAGAGTATAGATCAAATTCCTTCGAGTACCCGACGAGATTATCGAGCTGGTAAAAGAGTCGCAGCAACAGAGCCAACAGCCAAATCGTGGAGGACGAGGCGGTGGGCAGCAAAGAGGAGACCATGCTCATGGAGGTAGAGGCGATGGGGGGCATAGAGGTGATAGAGGAAGAGGCGGTGGCCCCGGTAGGAGAGGCAGAGGCAGAGGGCGGGGAGCATAATCTTTTTGGGTCCGGTCGTGAAATACCCCGCTACCACTACGGCAAGATACATTCCAAATAGGACAATACGTCCAAATGCTTTCGTCCCTCCACGTTGATAGTCTGTGCTTCTGGTGGGGTTGCTCTCTGATTCTGGAGAGGAGGCTGCGCTTTATTCCTAACATTCCCAAGGAGGGTGGACCTGTATACGATTCTGGAGTTTCGAGGTAAAGATTATGCTATAAATTTATTGTGTTCGTGCTCCGTAATGTTAAACTAAAATTTCCACGCGTGAATATGTTCCATGACTAAGCGCCAACGGAAAAGCTGTAAGATCCTTCACCTTCCAACCTGTCAACTCCATGGCTACGACCAAGGTGGCAATTGACGGCCTATGGTGTTGCCTACGTCCTGCCCTTAACCCATTTGCTTCGACACGGGCCTTTAAATTAGTACTACCTCGTGCAGGGATCCATATCAACTCCCTCAGGGAACCTCACCTCGAAAACGAATGCCGTGCTAAACCCTTCTATTCGAAGTCCCCGCATAATCCTCGCTCGAAAAAGCAGCTCGTGGGTTGGTTGCATGACAAGGAACTAGCGGATGCGTCTAATGAAGCCCTCCATGAGAAATTGCTATGGGACGCTTTGGAGGGTAATGTCAATGAGACTCGGCAGATTGTCGACTATCTTGTCCGAGAGAGGCATGAGCGGCCAAACTTGACTCATTATGGAGCGTTGATACAGTCAAATATATCTCCTCGTCGTGGATCTGCAGCTGCAGTGGAAGCTATATTGAACGAGATGGAGGAAGAGGGGATACATCCTAATGCGGACGTATATGGCGCCGCCCTTCAGGCATGCTCTTCAGAGGATCCATCTATCTAGTTTACGGTACTGATTGACCTGTAGGCCTTGTCGGTCCATCCTGACTATATTTTACGGAACTTAATTCTCGACGAAATGCATCAGCGGTGGTACAATCTAAGAAGTCAGGGATGGCATGATATTATATGTGGTCTCATTCGAGAGCGACAGTACGAACTAGCTCTTGACAAACTGGAGCATCTCCAACGTCAGGGTGTCGGGGTGAGACCATGGCTCTATGATCAACTTACATTTGCCCTATGCGAGGCGGAAGAACTCGACGAGGCACTGAAGATTATGAAATTTAGAGTTATGCGCGAGGATCCGTGGATTTCTGGGAATTCATGGTACTGCTTGTTAGATACCGCGAGCAGATGTTATCATGTACGTCATCATGGCCCTTTGAGGCGAGGCCACTATCATTTTGATTTGCTAATGTGCCCATACACAGTACGATGGTACAAGGTATGCTTGGAAGAAGCGTGTTGAAACTAATTTCATCAATCCCTCGGATGGTATCTGCATAAATGTTCTAAATACTGCAGCTCGCCACGGCGATTCCGTTCTTGCGACGGACGTTTTCCGTGTTCTCGGAAATCGTTCTGTCAAGTTCGAGATGCATCACTACGAAGCCCTTCTCGAGGCTTATACTGGGGGCGGCGACATTAGAAGTGCGATGACGGTGCTTTGTATTATGAAAAGCGCCGGGGTTGAGCCTTCGGAGGCCTCCACGAGGGCTATCTACATGTTTCTCCATGGGCAGTCTGATGGTCCCAAGGAAGCCTTCGAGATTCTCCAACTGCTGCGCAAAGATGGACGGAACATTCCCGTTGCAGCTATCAACTGCGTCCTTGAAGTTTTAGCTTCCCTCGGAAACATCACACAGGCATTGGTGTACTATAAACAACTGCGAGATTTTTGCTCTGATGGCCCTAACCGAGCTACTTACAACGTGCTTCTTCGCGGTTGCGGAATAATGCGCCGCAAAGACTTAGCGCTGTCTCTCCTGTCGGAGATGCTGGCGCTGAATATTAGCCCTAACTCGCTAACATACGACCGCTTGATATTAGTTTGTGTACAAGGAGACAACTACGAGGATGCGTTTAAGTACCTCAAGGTGATGGAGGATCTGGCGTTTACGCCAAGGATCGGGACATATAAGGCACTGGTGACGAAGTGCGCAAGAGCCGGTGATGCAAGGGCATGGGAATTAATTGCTATGCTGGACACGACGGGGGTAGACACTGCAGAGATGCGCCAGGAATCAAATGCACTCTGGGGCGCTGAAGGTATGAAGAGCACTGGGGGGGTTGAAGGGGAAGAGCCTAGGGGTGAGGAATATAAAGAGAAGGTCGTGTACGATAGTGTCTGATATAATGTAAACTATAATTGAGATTGAACTTCTGTGTGTGACGGTCTCTCTGGTGGGGTATTGGTTAGCCCTAGCGCCCGATCGTTTACTTGGCTGGAGCAAGAGTTATATCGTTCTTTCCTCGCTGGGTGGGGTTGGCGTTTACTGGTAGTAAGAATAAGTACAACTATGGTGCCGCATACTATCCTACTTACACAGTGTGTATTCATTCTTGTCTTGTAAAGCACTATGCGGTGCGTAAAAGTTGAGGCATAAATGTAAAAATTAGTGACAACAATAATAGACGACCTGTAAGGCAGTTTTAGGCAACATTTAGCGATCCCATGACGTTTCTTGTTTCTTACAAAAGTAACCAAATATCGGTCGAATTTACACCTGTAGCATCCAACATTTTTTTCTTGTTTTAAAAATTCTCTAGCCTACTTAAATTCGCAGGATCGCACCTAGCTTCTTCCTCGCCGCCCCCGTTTATCTCGGGCTGAAATGCAAAATGGTAGGTTATTAATGATACATGGAATATGGCGCCCTAATGTTCTTCTTGGCCTTGAACAAAATTTGTAATTTCCATTGTAATTCTTAGAAGACCTCTTTGACAATATGCCAGGCGTCTATCCTCCGCCAAATCGTCGCTGGACCTCGTTCCCGTCACCCAGAGGCAGGGCTAGACCTCTGCTACGTAACAGACTCGAGTCCTCCTCACTCTTCTACTTTTTGCCCCTCCGAATAACGAACATTCCTAGCTAACATCTTGCTCACGAATTCAGTCATCGCAACGTCTGGCCCTACCTTAACCTACCCGCAGCGCGCCTACCGCAATCCACTGGATTCATTGGTCAAGTTTTTGGATGACAAGCACAAGGATAATTGGGCGATATGGGAGTTCCGCGCTGAGGGTACGGGGTATCCGGATGAGGAGGTCTACGGGAGGGTATGGCATTACCCTTGGCCTGACCACCATCCGCCGCCATTTGCACTGGTCCCAAATATGATGGCGAGTATGAGAAACTGGCTTATCGAAGATGAGGAGAGGGTGGTTGTTGTGCATTGTAAAGGTCTGTCGCGACATTTCGAGTGAGATTATATTTATTATGTAGGAACTATGCTGGGAATAGACAGGGAAGAATTTGTTTAGCGGTTTATTTCGTTTGGCTGACGATTGATGACTGCCCACAGCTGGAAAAGGACGTTCCGGTACCGCTTCGTGCTCTTACTTGATATCGGAATGTGGCTGGGCACCAGCTGACGCACTTGCGCGTTTTACTGAGCGCCGGATGCGCCCCGGCTTTGGGCAGGGTGTGAGTATCCCTAGTCAACTCCGCTGGGTAGATTATGTCTACCAATGGACGAAAAACGGTAAGATCTATATTGAGAGACTAGTTGAGATTCTAGAGCTTCATGTGTGGGGTCTGAGGGATGGGGTAAAGGTTGCGATAGAGGGGTTTGTTGAGGAAGGGAAAAAAATAAAGACGTTCCATGTGTTCAAGAGCGATGAACGGCTGGTCGTTGATGGTGGGGGGGATGAGAAATTGAGGAAGGACGTTAAATCGAAAGATCCGAAGCGGGGAGATGCATTGGCCATCAGTAACAACATGAGTTACTCGAAGTCACAGGCAAGGGATGAATGCCCTGGTAGTGAAATTGGTGGAAACGCTGTAATATTCAGGCCTCAAAAGCGAATTATTCTCCCAACGAACGATATTAACATCGACTTTGAACGCCGCAACAAAGCAGGGTACGGCTGGACTATGGTGAGCTCAGTGGCGCACGTATGGTTTAACGCTTTCTTTGAGGGCTCAGCTTCTCCTAGACCTAGTGGTCTTAGCCCACAGAACTCCGGTATCTTTGAAATCGAGTGGGATAAAATGGACGGGATAAAAGGGTCGTCACGCAAGGGCACGCGGGCACTTGACCGTCTGGCGGTGGTTTGGAAGGTACTTGACGAAAGTGGTGGGGAAGTCATCAAGGAGCCTGGCGTTGGTGAGGACGTTAGCCAAGTGGCCCCGGCGGACTGGAAAGGCAACAACGAAGTGGACCAGGGGTTGCTTGGGAAGGACCTAGGTCTTCGGGTGGAAAGCCCAGGGAGCGCGGACCTGAGCAAGGCAAGCAGTGTCGTCGATCTCTTACCGGATGCCCAGGGTCCAGAATCCTCATTGGGGGTGAAAGAGGATCTACCGCAGTCTACCTCTGACGCATCAGAGCCGAGTATGGCTGATCCGGACCTCGGGACGGGCGCCGCGTCCTATACAACACCTCTCAGCGATGATGTTAGCAGTAGCAGTGGACTCACCCACCCTGGCGATGGTACTGAAGACGCACCACTTAAAAAATCAGGCAATGGTGGGGGTGGCGGAAGCGACGCTGACATTACTGCCGCAACATGCTAATGAGCGTTGGGACATCTCACAGCGCGTTTTTCCTGGTGGGGTTCTGGAAGAGACATATATGCAGGTGGTTAAGAACAAGGATATAACTACTAGTAATTAGGTAGGTTGGTTAAGGCGGGGGCTCTTTTCTTTGTGTTTTGTTAGGCTGCTCTAGAGGGGATGATAAAAGGGAGCGTGGTGTTTGTGTGGAGCATCATATGGGTGAGCGGGGCGTTAGCGTAGTTTCGATTTTCAAAATTTTGGCTGGTGAATACATTAGCGTAGGGAAAAGGGTGGCATGTGTCTTGGACATTCTATTAGTAACTTTTACTCCATGAAATACCGCACGGATAATGCAACGATAGCTGCCCCTGAGTAGGTAAAAACAATCATATTTCTTGCGAGTAAGACGCCTCGCCCGCCGATGAACTCCATATGTACCACTAGGTGTGTTCCTTAAACGCCCATATTAAAACTCTACATTGAATGTAAATCTCGCCCTAAGTAGAGGCGCCTTCTGCGGAGGTGCCCTCGGCGCTCTTCTTCCCCTGATTCACAAACACCCCAGTAAGCGCATCACCCTCCTCAGGTGTAGTAATCATATTTTCCAGCAACTCATAGGCGCACTCTACAACATCATCCTCAATACCAGCTTCCAGGACCTGACCTTCGCTGAAGGCGAGGCGGGTGACAGAGAGGAGGTATTTGTGCTGCATGCCGCCGTGCACGGCGTTGAGTTTTGCTTGGAGGTTGATATGCGAGCTAAAGGCAGTGAGGAGGTGATGGAGGAGGCGGGTGGCGGTATTGACGAGCTGGGCTCTAAGAGAAGGGGGTCAGAGAGAGAGTAGAGTAAGGGAATGATCGGAGTGCATACCTTAGTCCGTGTCCGTCCTGGAAATCATAGAGGGATTCCAGTTCCTCGTTCATGACTTTTACCAGTCTCGCTACAACATTCGGGTGAAGCGCTAGGATCTTCCCTCCGTATTCTGTGCAACACATCGCACCCAACAGTTCGAGAACGTCCTGGTTTAACCCGGCAATCTCTGTGCTATTGTACGGCTCCTTGCCTTCCTCGGAATTTGGGCTATCCAATAATAGTCCTGTTACGCGGCTGATGACATGCCTCTCGTTGGTGGTCTGTTCTTCACCAAGGGTACCTACAAAGGGACCGAACGAATTGCTTAGCACACCGGTGGAGAGAATGTCCAACATTAGGTGGATATCTTCAATCGGCTGGTTCGGATTGAGCATCATGAGGACAAAGTCAAATCGCATAAGGCGCCAGAAACGTCGAATATCTGCGTCATCGCGGACGCAACCCAAGGCGGTCATATGCAAGAGCGAGAGGCAATCAGTAACACTGACCTCTGGCTTGAGTTTCGACATATTTTCGCGCTTAAACTGTACCATGGCATTGATGTCGGCGGTTGTTTGAGCAAGAGGGACTAGAGAGTCCATAAGATGGGGCGCCGCGGATGTGGTGTGAAGGGTGAGTATGAATCTGACTAGATCTAACATGAGGTATAGAGGGCCGTACTTTAATTGCCAATGTGGTTAGTTGCTTGGTTTTGGAGGCCATTCTCCGGGCACGCTTAAGGGGTACGCACGAATGTCTCATCTAAGCACTGCGACCATAATGACAACAGAACGCCAGAGAATCCAACAGCGAACGCCTCCATATCTATTTTCGCGGCGAGAATGGGCAGTTTATCGCATATCAGCGATGAAAATGACCTTTCTGCTGCGGAGGGAAATGCAAATTTGATGAATGCCTCCATTGTTCGAACGTGATCCTTGCTTGGGCGGTGGTTGATCACCATATGTAGAAACTAATAAACATTAGATTGGACCGCCAAATAGGAGCCGACAGCGTGGTGCCTAACTTGGAATCTTTCATCTTCTTTTCCAAACGTTTCCAGCAGGTTTACATCAAGCTTGGTGTCTTGTTGTGGCTTGTCCTCTTTTTTTATGCTTAATTGGTTGGGTTGGCTCAACCGTATCGGGAGCCCCGGACTGTCCTCGGTTCCTCTCCGCTTTCTTTTGGTCCCAGTCTTCGGGGTCCCAGGCCTGCCCCTTCCACCTTGTGTTTTGGTCGGCGACATCATAATTTCGTCGTCGTCGAAGCCATCTCTATAAAGCAGATTTTTCAGCTTTTTAGGGGTTGTGATCGGACTCCCCATTGAATGACCGAGCATCCCATCCACCCCACGAGGATCCATATTTCTGACAGTTTTCCTCAGATTCTTAATAGCCTCACTCTCATCAGCTAGGTCCTTTTTCAAAAATTTGTTCTCGGTCGCCACCCTTTCCTTCTCGGCCAACGCAGCTTCTATCTCCACCTTTTTCTTGGCAACCTCATCTGCATGGAGGTTTTGCATTGCAGTCATCTTGCGCTCGTGCTCTTTAATGACCTTTGCTTGATTTGCACGGACAATTGCAATCTCGCCGGCCTTTGATAGTGTGTCGGAGTTTGCGGTCTCGAGAGACTCTTGGAGAGTATCGCGTTCATGTCGGAGCTGAAGAAAGTTAGGTCCCGTAGTGCAGAAATACAGTAAGGGGATGTAGCTAGATCACACATCGCACTTACATCTTGGATTTGGCGGTTTAGGGATTCAATAGCAGCAGTTTGGTGCGTCAACAATTCCTCCATTTCTATTTCCCTCATACTTTCACCCCCGTCATGCATCTCAACATCTCCATCGTCATCTCCCCTCTCCCTATATTGATCCTCGTTAAATATCAAGCGTTCGGCTCCACTGACACTAGTATGTCTATTCTTGTATGATTGCTCTCGCTGCGTGAGATCCCCAAAGATTTTAGACTCTAACGTCTCTTTGGATTCTTGTATGGTCGCAGAAGGGTCCAGAGCATCCAGCAGCTCTGCCTGAATGGCTTCTTCGTCGAAGTTGCCATAGTCGGACGAAGGCAGCTCTGGATGCTTTATAGCTTGCTGATAGCGAGAATTGGGACCAAGAAAGCCTCCAGTCTGTGCTCTGGTCGACGGTAGCGTAGGCAACGTCTGATAGGTCTGCTGCAATTGTTGCTGCAGCGCTTGAGAATCGAATCGTGAGGGGTTACGCTGAGTCAACCGTGCTGCCGTTTGCTCCAACTCCTCGAGAGTGTCTGCGGGCAGAGCATCGAGATCGTCGTCCGAGAATCCGTCGTCGTCGTCATCTGGCTTAGCCATGCCATTGGTCGGAGTTTGTAGGGAACTATATTGTCACCATGTTGGATTTGTTTGCGGAGTTAAGTTACATAATTCATGAGGCCATCCGACTGCGCCACGACTCGTCCTCCATTCAGCCATTTAAGCGACCTTCGCGCCTCTACCAGCTTCAGCCACTTCGGTCGCCCCTTTCGCCTTTCGGAGTTCTCGAGAGCGAGCTGACGTCGTTTATTGTGCGGACGAATCGAAACGACCATCTCCAACATTCAGCCTCGTTTGCCTGTTGTTCAGTCACTTCCTGCTCCTCTCGAATTTCACGAGAGCCACCAGCACCATATTTTAAAAGAGCTGTGGACTTTTAATCGTTACGGTATATTACCCTACATGCAGATTAGATTGTGATTTCCTTAACACGCAAGCCGTATTGGCTGAGAAAAAAGTTCGATATTCGTTCGTGGATTCGCCTTATCCACTTGGGCCTGCCCAAGCTCGAGATTCATATCCCTTGTTTTAATTTTTATCCAGCGGATTCTCCTTGCCCACTTTTGAAGTTGAAATTACGCTACTTGCAAGACTGTGCGGCTGTCTACAAGAATGGCCCCACGCAGAAATGTTCAGTTTCAGCACCGAGGCCATAGCAGCGGGCTTGACCGCCGAAGGGAGAGCTTCTCTGATATTAGTGAAGCCGCTTCAGAGTCTGGAAGTCCGACATTTAAGAACGGGAAAAGCGGGGAATCAGCGAATGGCGAGGTATGCTTCTAATGGGCCTTAAACCGAGTCTCCCACAGGCGACGTCTTGGTTAAACCTAAGGTTGTATTACTCATTTATTTGCTAACACCTCTTGCATCGAGTAAAGCCCGAGCTACCTCCCCTATCAGAATACGAAAAAAAGAAACAAACGTTTGTCACTCGGACGATATGGACTTTCGTCATGATCTTCATCTTCTTCGCGGCTATGTTTGCTGGCCACCTCTACGTTATCGCTATTGTCACTGCAGTTCAAGTGGTCTCCTTCAAAGAGGTCATTGCTATTGCCAATGTCCCCAGCCGGGCTCGGAGGCTTAAGTTCACAAAGAGCCTAAATTGGTACTTTCTAGCCACCACCATGTATTTCTTGTATGGTGAGAGCGTCATATACTACTTCAAGCATATCGTGCTAGTGGATATTGTTCTGTTGCCATTGGCTACGCACCACAGGTTCATCAGCTTCATGTTGTACATCTTTGGTGAGCTTTACCCCTCCCCTTCACCCACAATGTCGGAGCAGCCGGGTCATACCCCCTTCCACGGATTTGACCGGAAGCTAACATAGCACCGTTCATACCATCAGGATTCGTTTTCTTTGTTGCCTCGCTCCAAAAGGGACATTACAGATTTCAGTTCACACAATTTGCATGGACCCACATGGCTCTCTACCTCATTGTTGTTCAAGCGCATTTTATTATGAACAACATCTTCGAGGGCATGATTTGGTTCTTTCTACCAGTGTCGCTCGTCATTACCAATGACATATTTGCATACATCGTCGGAATTACATTTGGGAGGACACAGCTCATTAAACTTTCCCCGAAAAAGACAGTGGAAGGGTTTGTTGGAGCTTGGGTTTGTACGGTTTTTTTCGGCGTGGCCATGACAAATGTGTTGATGCGCCACTCATATTTCATTTGCCCTGTCAACGTACGTATTTTCTCGATTGATTGTAGTGCTTGCGGTAACAGCTTTCTAGGACCTCGGCGCGAACCTTTGGACCGGTCTCGAATGCATGCCAAATCCTGTTTTTATCCCCCACACCTACCATCTCCCGATCTGGTTCCCAATGTACCGCACATTTACCATCGCCCCGATGCAGTTCCACATCCTGGTCTTTGCAACCTTCGCGTCACTCATTGCCCCATTCGGCGGATTCTTCGCATCCGGTCTCAAGCGAACCTTCAAGATTAAGGATTTCGGTGAGTCCATTCCAGGACATGGCGGCATCACGGATCGTATGGATTGCCAATTCATAATGGGGTTCTTCGCGTATATGTATTACCAGAGTTTTATCGCCGTGCATAAGGCCTCAGTTGGCGGGGTGATCGAGACTGTCATTACGGGGTTGACACCGGAAGAGCAGTTGGAGGTTGTGCGGGGGCTGTCGAAATATTTATTCAATCAAGGGGTTGTTTCAGAGAAGGTTAGCGTCCAATTAATCCATATTGTTTTCAGTGTCTTTCTATTAATGGGATGCTGACGACGAACTGCTTAGGCCTTGGAGTGTCTGAACGTTGCCCTCCGGAGACGGTGAATAGTTATTTCTTCGAGTGGTTCGATCTCTAGGGCCCAAAAACTCCTCTTCTGACTCTTAATCTCGCTTTGTAAATACCCCTCATCTTTCCTTCATGTTGACTTATCTCATTTCCGGGCGAGTTGTATGGGTGCATTAAAACGCAAGTAAGATAAGTGCGTCGTTGTGACGACGTCATACTCCCTTTTCTTTCGACTTTGACGATACATATGAATGGGTAACTTATCTTACTCTGCGATCTTTTTTAGTGGTCCCAGGGTGAAATAGGTTTCTTTGTCTTTTCAATCATACAAACGAGGCTTTGAAAGCTAAAGGTAGCAGGATGTACGATTGTGAATCTAACTTGCTCTGCCAACCTTTGCTGTTGATTCCCAAATGGGATTCAGTTCTTTGATTTACTAGCGGTAATTCTGGCGGCGAGCTCGTTCTGCAAAAGAACCTGCCCTAGAGCAAAGCGGCCTACAATGAAGGCCTGCAAAATCGGCATGTAATGTCCATGAGGAAACCCGTGGAACTCCCTTTGAGCTTTGGAAATTGTAGCAATACACATCGACCTGGGCAATTTCCCATTAAAACTTTCCATCGGTAATAGGGCTTTCCCTGTATTTTGAAGATCGGGATATTGCCAGACTCGTTGATTAAAAAGGAGGGTGCCATCGTATATGCGTGGGTATTAGAATTCCAGAAGATACAGGAAGTGCCGTCGGCCAGATCGAACCATCGCACTACAACCGTGTGTTCAAAGGAAAATTAAGTCGCGTCGAATTCGCGAATTTTCACCACCAATGCCTCACTAATTGACGTCAAAACATGAATACTAGCACACGGCTAGGGGTGAATGTCTAGGAACGAGCGACCTCGGTTCCAACACCAATAAACACCTATCGAGAAAAAAAAAAGCAGTCAGGACTTCCCAATGGAACCACTTGTTCGCTATAAAAAGTGAAAACTCCCCCCACCACCGTGATAGACCCACAAGAAAACAAAACTTAGTCTGGGATTGTATCCAAAGAATTCCGGATGAATTCTATTATCCGACTAGGTCTATTGTCTAACATGCCGAAGAAAAAGATTCCGATTCGCCTGTTTGGCTGAGATGGCGAAAGTGCGTCGAGGATGGTTACTGGGCAGAAAAACGCTGCCACTTTTGCCGGCCATAGCTTTGATATCTCTGGTCTCAGTCGTATCCTGACCGTCGCCATCTGCGTCGGTGTTGGGTACTTTAGTGTCGATATTACGATTGGAGGCGGGCTGCTGGAGGCTAAACTTCACGCGCACTTCACTGGGCGCAGCCGTGGCACAGCCAACAGTGTGCTCTGGATTTTTGTGGATATGAGGTCTCTCCGTTTCCCGAGTCCCAAATCGGTTCTTGCCTGCTGCCCTAAGTGCTCTCAGCGCGGTAGATATACAGGCTGGAGTGCAGAGGGGCTGGATCCGAAAGCCAAGTTCAAGCAGAATTAGCCGCTCGGTGGTGTTGAGCTGGTTGCAGGAGAAGCGACCGTTAGAGACTCGCTGTGCCCAGAAGGCCGTTGGGGTTGACTACAGAATTCCTCCCTAATAAGCGGTGGCGGGTCAAATAAGAATGGACATGGGAGAGTGGGCGTACGCTGTCATCGAAAAACTTCGCTGCTAGCATCAGAGATGCTAGAGCCACTATTTCCGGTCTGGGAAACTGATCTTCTCCGAAGCCACGGCAACCCTCATGAGAAGGCGTAAGGGTATCATTGACACTTGTAGTATCAGTGCAAACGAGTGGACATTCTCTGCGCCAATTCAAAGCGAACCTATTCGAGAGTCTGTCGATGATACATGCCGCAAGGGCAACCACTTCCATCTCGACTGCAGCACGGTGTAGGAACGCCTGGATGACCAGGGGGGAGGCGGGAACCACGCAAGCCGGTTTAGGTATCATATTCGCGAGGTGTATGGACGGAGCTGCAAGAAAAGGAAGCAAAAAAAAGACAACATCACAAATCAGCCAAATTCTCTTGCCAAAAGATATATAGGATAGTTACGCCTCTTCCAATTGGGAGGTGGGGGGGGGGGGGGGAACAAGCTAGGAGGCAAACACGCGGAAAAACAAAATATCTAAAAAATATATAAAAAAAGAGAAGCAGAAACAAGAGAAGTTGGTGGAGTTACATATGAGATCCTTATCTTGCAGGTCGTCGCAAGGAACGTCAGATTTGAGCTGAGGAGACCAACTTCCTCGGGACGGCGGAGGCGTTGGGAGGTTCGAGAGCGGCACGTAAGATTCCATCCATGAGCCTAGCGACTCTAGAGAGCTGACCGAGGAGTTCCGGCGACGGAAATTCAAGGTTGAAGAGTCCATGACTTGTTGCTGGATGTTGTCGGTTGTTTGCCAGGTGCCAGACGGCGGTGGAGGCGTATTTGAATGATATTCGTTTGGTGCATCGGTGTCGTCAGGTGTTGGGACAGAAGAAACTCGAAGTTCCAATGAATGAAAGATTTCTGTGGTTCTCTCGCTTTATTCTCTCTTTTTTTCACAAGGTAAAGACGGAAACCTTGAATTCGGGAACGCTCTAGGCCCGAAGGGTTGTGAAAGATAGTGAGATGTGATATGTACGGGTCAGTCCAGCTCGAATCGAAAGTGGTGTGCATAAACGGAAGAATAGACCTAAGAGAGTTAGTAGTCAAGCTGGGCGCGGCTGAACAGATGTTGAGCGTGCAACCACAACTCGTCACCGAGAAAAGGCCCAATTATCTTTTCCGGCTTCAAAGAAGTTAGGACACTAACTCAGATAGCTTCTCAGATGCGGTTATTGGAGGTCGCGTGCTTCGAGAGGCCGAATCCAGCGGCAGCAAAGGCAACCTTCGCTAATCTAATGATTCGACGGGTTGATGTGTCCAAGTATCTTGTACCTCTACGAAGTGCTTCCCGTACAATGTTCGATGAACAAAGCACGACCTCGCCGAGCACTAGGATGACGGCCTAACGGAGCCATACCGGATAAAACCCGGCATCGCATGACGGGAAGTTACCCCACAAGTTCGCCACCAAAAACAACTGGGCCATGCCCGAACCCCAGCCCACCCTGCCAGTTTAGTTATACAGCCTAATCTAGTTATGAGAATGTGGCGAACTTGATGCTCTTAGCTAGATATTTCACTACTTGGTTACGATCTTATTGGAAGGATATTCTTATTACGATGGGGAACCTGATTAGACGCTTATTCTTCTATCGAGAACGTTCTTTTAACAGTGTCGATCCGTAACTTGAAACGGCTCGGCTCTATGGACCATATATACGCTATACTGGGCTGACGCTTAATGTGTGTTTGTTATTGAAATTGAGAGAAATACACGACTTGCTTGTACTTGTGTTGCGCCTATCTTGATTTCATGTATTTTCTAGAAGCCCTGGGCAGTAAGACATGTATGTGTGGATGTAGGCACATACACAGCTTCTTTTGTATGCTTACACACGTGAACAGGCCTGGTTGGCTCTCACAAATATCTATAGTGCGAAGTTATGCGACACAGGGTTGGGATGTCTAGTGTGGTATCATGTGAAATTGGATGATGTGGTTAGCGCAATTAGCGCACGTGGCGCACATTCACCACCCAACAACAGAACAGCAAAATTACTGGCTCGGTTATCAATTCTCCATTTCCGTCTCCCGAGATAGGCGCGATAACCTATCATTTCGGAACAAGGATGTTCCGCTCCGTTAGCACCTTGATTTCCGCAAGAAAGAGTCAAAGCGGCAAGTACAAGAAGATCAAAGACGAACCTGAGGAGCTCATCATCACCCGCCACAGCGGCAATTTGGCTCGCACTCGCTGGGGCATTTATAGGAGGCTCTCTAAGTATCCTAAACGTCGGGAATACCAGCGTTTGGGTTCCGATGCGGGGGACGGCAAACCGGCAGACCTCGAATCCAGAGACGACAATCCACGCGTCCGAACCTACTCCTGCGCACAACTAGTCTTAGAAGACAGAGAAACGCTCCTTCGGCAGAACCACGATTGTCGCGACGAAGACGGCGACAAGAGCTGCAGTAATAGTGACAACGATTGGGACTGGTGCCTTGAAGATTATCCAGTACACTTCACTTGTATCCTCGATCACGAGCTGTCAAGCTCTGTAGGAGCAACCCACCGTGAGACATCTCTACCGGAGCCAGCGACCTTCGGAACCCCCTGCTGCTGTGGCGGTTGCCTTGTGTATTACGCGGAACTTTGTGAAGAGATGATCAACCAACGTGGGAGCGCGGATGAGGAGGATTCCGCCGAAGTCGAGGTTCTTCTATCGCGATTGTCGAAGACGAAATTGCTTACGGCAAAGATTCAATCATCTCTAACGCGTCTAGAGACAAGCGCGGGTAATGTTCAAGAGGCGATACGGCCGATTTATGCCAATACGCAGCGATTACAACAGTTAGGTACCAGTATGTGACCTGTTTGAGAGGGAAATAGTGGGAATTGCCGCTGACCGTATCCCGAATGAAGATATTGATCACACTCTTGAAGCAATTGAGAATATACGAAAACCTTTGGATATCACATCAAGTGAGGAGAGCATAATTCGAGCTGGGTTAGTGAACCTTTTCGCCGAATCTGACTCTTGATGTAGGCTAAGAGTATAACAGACCCCAAAAGGCCGGTTTGTCAGAATTCCTCGCTTCATTGAAGCGTATGAACGCTGCACTATCGGAGCTAAAGTCCACAAATCTGCGTTCTAGCCAAGATGCAGTTGCGAAGTTAAACACATTGCTCGAAGCTGGGGCCCAGCAGCTGGAATTGGTATTTAGAGATACACTGCATGAAGACTCGAGGCCAGTGGAGCCTCTACATTATATAACTAAGGGTAAGGTCAGTTCTACTAAAATGCTTTCGTATTAAATAACTCACAGTATGCCAGAACTACCCTTCCCGACAATTCCGCAGGACAAAGTTTCGAGACTCGCCCTTATCAATTCTGCTGTTGCTACATCTCTGATACACCTTGAGCCGGATAATCCCTCTGGCAGCATCCCTCCTACTGGTCGATTGTTCAGCGACATTCGTGGTACATACATAACTAAAACGCTCCAGAATCTCGCGGCAGCCTCCGTTAATACTACCAAAAAGAAGACGCCAGATGCTATATACCGCCAAGGAACGAACGGAATTAGTGTATATGCTTCTTGTATTGAGGGCATCTTTCTTTCCGAATACGAAAACGCCTGTCAGCTGTTCCCACGCGAGCACTGGGGACCTGTGTACGCAAATACCACTCGAAATGCTCTCATGGAATTCTCTAAGACGCTTAGAGAGCTTAATTCGCACATCAAGGCCAATACCACCACTGACTGCTTTCTAGCCTATGAGATCATTGATATCGTGTCCTCTCTATCATTTCGCCTTGTCGAAAAGACTAGCGAACTCAAAGACGAATTCCAGGATGCTCTTAAACCAATCCGCGAGACTGCAAAATCCTCTCTTAGTGAACTCTTGGAAGACACCCGCCGCCGCGTCTCCATCATGCCCACTGTTCCTCTGGATGGTGCTGCTGTTCCCTTAACGTCAGAGACTATGACCCGTCTCCAGACCATGACAGCATACATTTCTCCCCTTACGACCGTCATGGTTGCCCTGGGTGATGGCAACTGGCTTCCCAACGGCTCTTTATCCAACCAACGCAACTCTGTAAAGGGTTTTGATGTTGGCGCCGACGGCCGCCAGCTACTTGCTCACTACTGCAGCGACACCATTGATACCCTCCTACAGAGTTTGGAGAATAAAGCACGTACCATCCTAAAGGGCAAGAGTCTTCTTGGTGTGTTCATTGCGAACAACGTGGCTGTTGTGGAAAGCATGATCCGGTCCTCTGATCTCCAGCCGATCATGACCAGCAACTGGATGTCTCGCGTCGAATCCTGGCGCAAGAAAGGCATTGGCTTCTACTTGGATGCGTGGAAAGACCCATCCTCGTACCTGCTCGATGTAACATACACTAACCGCGCTGGGCAGCGGCCGCCGTCCGGCTCAAATGCCTCAATCAATAGCGCAGAGATCGTCAAAGGGCTTAGTTCGCGGGACAAGGACGCCCTTAAGGAGAAATTCAAGTCTTTTAACACCAGTTTCGAAGACCTGATATCCAAGCACAAACAACTGACCATGGAATTCCAGGTCAAGGGGCAACTAGCAAGGGAGGTGCAAGCACTCATCGAACCACTGTATGGCAGGTTCTGGGATCGCTATCGTGAGGTTGACAAGAAGGGCAAATACGTCCGCTATGACAAGAGCCAGCTAGCTGCGGTACTGGCTGGGTTAGGGTAATGCTTTCTCTTGTTTGTCTTTCTTTCTGGCAACGACAGTTACTGGGCGCATCGGGACTTGGTGTGCCTTGTGGATACCCCATCATCGTCATGTCTGAGGACATCTTTCGGACCGTGGAGGTATTCTCTGATTTTGCCCAGCAGAACCACCTTTTCCATCGTCCCCTCGAAGAGGGGCACATTTTCTTGTGAAATATTTGTTTTTCTAAAAAAAAAAGTCCTCAGGATACCATGAATCATTCTGTTCATGTAGCCCGCTTTCTTTTTCTTTCTTTCTCGTATCTCTCTATCGATGGATGCCCTTGCGGTTTCGTTCTGTATGGCGATTCCGTAGGTGTTTGGTAGGTGGTTGGTAGAAGAGAATTAACTAGTATGTAAAATTAATCACGTTAAAGAACAAGGGGGGAGATTAATACCTCTAGTGCGAGGTGCGAATGTAAGCGTCTCGTTCTTGGGATTATGTCAAGTGTTCTAAAAAGGGGGACGTGGGAGTTAGGGTGGCCCTAGTTCTTAAGATTTCAGGTTCAGGGTTAGGTTATAAGACCCCTCTATCTTAAGTAGCCTTTCATCTTAGCTACTACCCTAAGCCTACCGAAGAGGGCTGCTGTGTGAAAGAGCTTCACCAAGATTTTATTATTATTCTATAAACAGAACGCCATGATGGAAGCCAGTATGTTAAAGCAAAAAAGAGTACCCCCAACCATACGGTGAGCCATTAAGGTCATATCATTGAAGTCATGGTCATATAGCGTGACAGCCAACAGTGAATTAGAGAATTTCTGGGGCATACTCATGCTCCATCTCCGATCTTCACCTCCATCCCTGCCGTAGATTCGACCTTGGCCTTCTTCTCTGTGATATCTTTAGCGGCGTCGCAGTCTTCTCTGGCGCGTTTCTTGCTACTCTCTGGGCTTACGCCTGTGGAGAAGGGCGGGACATAGTCCTTTGGTGGTGGAGCTTCTTCAGGTGTGGAAGTGCGGATCTTGGGTACTTGGCTGTAGTACTATTAGCAAGCAAACCAAAAAGTACCAAGAGTTGTGAATGCCCTACTGAGGGTCTCTTTCTCTTCTCTCGCGCCCATTACCTCTGTCTCCCCGCCCACCGCGTCCACCTCTTCCAGATGGCTTTGCCCCATGCCCGCCTCTCCCTCCTCTCCCCCTCCCGTTTCTACTATTCTGGAAGCCAGATTTCTGATCCTGCTCACGCCTTTTCTTCCAATCATCCTGATGTACGCCTTCCTTCCGAATGTTCCTACCAGGGTTCCATGACGGATTGGGCTTAATTTTCCCTGCCTTAATGTCGCGGTCCTTCTCGTCAACGTAGTCTCTCTTACTCTTCCACAAGAGGTCTGCCTCTCCTTTCCACTTAGGTTTGGGTTCAAGGGCGAGGAAATTTTGCTGGGTAGAGGAATCCTGAAATTCGACGAAGACGGAGCCCTTAAAGGTGCGATCGGACGCCATTCGTCGAAGGCGAATAGCATTTGTTGGGCCATATGGGGCAAAAAAAGCCTCGATCTCGAATTGGGTGGTTGGCGTTTCTTCGCCGAAACCCTTCTACAAACATGGAAGGCGATAATAAGCCAGGTGTTGGTTGAGATCTCGGGTGTAGAAGCGGTGGTCAAGGAGACAGCTAACTTACCGCATAAATGCTTCTATCCATAGTCTTGTCTTCCCATTTTTGGTGGGCTTCATGAACAGTCTTCCCCGTTGTGGTAGGCTCAAGGGGTACCTTACGCTTGACCTCCTCGTTCTCGGTGAGATCCAGAAATTGGCTGTCCTTCAGGGCTGCAACGATTGCCTCGTAAGGCTGGAAACGCTTCATACGCTTAAATGTTGCAATCATTTTAAGACTAATCGGCTTATTCTCGACGCCGCCGACTTTGGAAAAAAGGAATTTGTCCATAGGGAGATTGGAGTCAGAGAAATAGAACTCGACCTGGTCAAGCATGCAAAGTTAGCCTCTGAACGGCTCATAGAGGCGGTGATCTTGCCTGTTTGCGGATCTCCACCGGATCACTGCTGACATCTGCCACCGAGGGATCAAATTTGGAATTATTGCGGTGTTTATATGAGCCCTTCATCGAAGACTTTTGGTAAGTACCATTCTCGCTAGCATTCTCTTTCTTTACCGGCTCCCCAGTTCCGTCATTCTCGGTCTTGATACCAGTCGCATCACCTCCATGATCTCCTACAGATTTACTCTGCTCGGTCACTCTTTCAATTTTTGTTGCCGTCTGTTCCCCACCCTTTGGCTCCGTAGTCGAAACTTGCTCCGTTTTGACATTAGCCTCTAGTTCCCCGGTTAGAATAGGCGTCGAGTCATCTCGCGCAGAAGGCATCGCAACCGGGTCTGGCTGTGAGGTAGAGTCGGCCATTAGGTCGAATAGACGCACAATTGTGGTCGTAAGTAGCTTGAAGAAAGGAACAAATAAAATCTGGAGCTACGTTTAAGTTAAAGTAGAAAGAATTTCAAACTGTGAAATGTCGAATGTTGGGGCTGAGAGGAAAGTGGGATGGTGGGGTCAGACAAAATGTCGAGGCTGGGGCAAGCTTCAGTTCGACAATAGAGCTTTTGCGATGCTCTCCAATATGATCAGATTCAAAGATAATGGCAACTACTGAAACCCTGCATTGGCCAGTAGCGCTGTTAGAGTTGATTATTCCGCACTAGTTAGGTATATACTCAATTCCGATTTTATAAGCACCATATTTGCTGTGCGGCGAAAATAAAGTATCGCGCCAAGCCCGCAAGCGGAAAGGAGGCTATCGCCGGATGTTCCTTCAGGAGCGAAGAGTAACTTAAAACAACGACATAATATTGCCCTGATATTCATCTCTCACATTCCGCACCGAGTTATTGCGTTCTAACATAATAGAGCTAACTGGCAAGTATCCTGCAATGGGAGACTAAAAATATCTAGTTTCTGCTAACTGTTGTCAGGGTCTTAGAGCTCTTTTGCTGTGGAACTCAAAACTGTCTCCTTCCAGATTTTAATATCGAGCATCTTCCAGTCAAGTCACACGGGCAACTATTGCAACGATAGCTATGGCTAACATGCATAATTTCACAACCCTAATAAAACGGTGCGTAGTTAAGATACCACACCTCACATCTCAATCCCCTCCTACTGTATAAGCTTGGGAATCCCTCTTTGTTTGTTCACTCTTTGTGATCAGAGCCACTCTATTTCTGTCTCCACGCATAGAATTTCCATCAACGTAGATCTTGTTATCTCTTGTTTCCCCCGAACCTTTGAATATCCTATCTAGAAACTACAATGTCCGAATCCACGGTGCTGATCGGTCTAATGTGCAGGCTCGAGGCTGCAACATCGCGTCTCGAGGACATGGCTCAGGCTACTATCGATCCTACGGCGGGTGTAAGCGGAGGCCTTGTGGCTCCAGCACCTGGAGCAGCACTTGTTCGCCAAGGGGCGCAATCTGCTCCGATCCCTCCTGCGCAGGCTCCTCCACCACCTGAACCTCTTCCTCGAGCCATTGAAGACTTTGGCGGATTGATAAATGGAGACGTTCAGAAATATGTCAGCCTAAGTGAAGGGTTGGGTGGCTTGGTTGCGGAGCAAGTATGCTCATAGTTTCCTGAGGATAATTTCGAATGGATCTGGGAACTGACTTAAGTGTCTTAGGCGCAAGCGGTTTCACGAGCATTCTCCGCTCAACGGAAGTTCCTAGTCATCACTACCAAGGCCAAGAAACCTGACATCGCGTCTCCAACTTATATGGAAATCTTGACAGACCTCCAAAAGCAGATGGGCACTGTCAATGACATTCGGGAAGCTAATCGAGGATCCCCGCTATTCAATCACCTGAGTACAGTGTCGGAAGGGATAACTGCATTGGCGTGGGTCACATATGAACCGAAGCCTGCAAACTACCTCATCGAGATTCTAGAGAGTGCGCAGTTCTATGGCAATCGGGTGCTGAAAGAATATAAGGAGAAGTATGTTAATATTTTTAGAGGGAAACGAATATAGCTGCCACACGGGATTTGAACTGTGCATTTGGAGAGGGCTAACTCCAGAGTAGGGATCAGAAACACGTCGACTGGGTCCAGTCTTTCTACCAAATATTTCGATCCCTTACGGATTACGTGAAGCATCATTATAACAATGGAGTCACTTGGAACAATAAAGACGGTGTTGATGCCAAAGAAGCCTTGAAGCAAGTTGAATCGAGCCGGAGCTCGGTTGTAACTCCTGCGCCTGCATCAGGTGGTGCTCCACCTCCTCCGCCGCCCCCGCCACCACTTCCAAACTTCCAAGAGACTCCTCCCGCCACTGCTAAGAGCTCGGAAGGTGCTATGGATGCTGTCTTTGAACAGTTGAGCAAGGGAGAAGCTGTCACTGCTGGGCTAAAGAAAGTAGACAAATCACAGATGACCCATAAGAATCCATCCCTGCGTGCCACGGCTCCTGTACCGAGTAGGAGTGAAAGTACTGGCAGTGTAAGCTCTAGTAGAGCTAAAAGCCCAGCTCCTCCCGGTAAAAAGCCTAAACCAGAGAGCATGCGGACGAAGAAGCCTTCAAAAAAGGAGCTATCTGGGAACAAATGGTTCATCGTATGCGCCTTACCCCCCGGCTCCCCTTTCTCATCGCTCTCTACTAACATGATCAGGAAAACCACGAAAATGCATCTGAGCCGATTAGCATCGACGTGGATATGTCGCATTCTATTCTCATCTCGAAATGCAGCAATACCACTCTCCGTATCAATGGCAAGGCGACTGCCATCTCCATTGATAACTCTCCGCGCCTCTCACTCATAATTGACTCCCTCATCTCCGTCGTTGATATTGTCAAGTCTCCAAACTTCGCGATCCAGGTCCTTGGTACACTACCAACCATTCTCTTGGACCAGGTCGACGGCGCGACAATATACTTGAGCAAGGAGAGCCTTACCACCGAGGTGTTCACCAGTAAGTGTACAAGTGTCAACATCAATGTTCCTCCAGAAGACGACAGCGGCGATTATAGGGAGTGTCCGGTCCCGGAGCAATTCAAGTCGACGATTAAAAACGGGCAATTAATCACCGAGATTGTTGAGCACTCAGGCTAGGGCTTTAGTCTGGGGGATTTGGAAAAGCCGCTCTTCTGTCTATGAAAGTGTTGTATAATTACGAATTGAAATTCTATCAATGTATACCTCTTTAAGTTTCGGCTCTCTTGCCAGAACTTTCAACGGCTACTTTTTCCTTTCCTCTTCAAGCAGAATTCTCATTCGAGATGGAGCGGCTAGGTCGAAGTAGAATAAGTATGCTATTCTAATATTTATACAGTATTTCTAGTCGACATTCCTGCGTAGTTTTCTAGAAGGGGTTTGCTATACATGATTATCAACGGCCCCGACGGAGGTACCAATTGAACGCTAGCTGGTACGATTCTTGATGGAATGGGGTTGGTACCTTTATGATAGCCATCAGTACGTGCCTCTAATTTAGGGCTGAGAATGAGAACTTACTTCCGCAAGTCCAGGCCTAGCCACCGGATGTCTCAGGTAGACCGCAGCACAAATATTCTGGTTAACCTCTAAATACCTTGGAATAAATGCAAAAGGGCTCATGTAATCCCTAGGCCGCCATGGTGTCCCATAAGGTTTACTGGGGTCAATAGGGTTCTCATTCGCCTGCTGTATGGTCTTGCCGGGGGCGGTAGTATCTTTTGCCGTTTTACTATCGACAGGTGTAGGGGTAGGTGAGGTAGTAGAAGGGTTGATTAGGGCGGTGAAGTTACTGAGTTCGGCTTCAAGTGCGGGCACGGCGAAGGCTGGGGCGTTTTCGCGTTGTGAATAGAGGGTTTTTGCGGACTTCTTGAGGGATCTAAAAGCTTGCTTTTGTTTTGCGGTGAGGGTGAGCTGGTCAACGCTAGATATAGTAGCACGGGCACGGGCGAGAAGTGCAGTGATTGGGTTTTCTGAGGGTGGGGGTGTTGCCGTCGCTATGGGCTCTGAGAGCGAGAGGGCAGACATGTCCAGGTCCTCGTCCGTACTCTTTTCGTTAGAAGTTATTTCAGAGGCCGGAGGTGTCTTCTTGGCCTTTTTGCGGCCAGAACGGCGTTGGCTCCTGGTTTTTGGAGCGCCGGTTGCATAGAGAACGCGTTCTGGTTCAACTTGGAACATGTCACCGGGATTGAGCATGTATCCAGGGTAGATCATCTGGATACAGATTTAATAGTCAACCTAAAGTTAAGCAATTAGGATGAGGAGGGATTATCTACCTTTTTACCATTGACCCTCACAAACCCGTGTACGACAAACTGCCTAGCCTGTCTTGCGCTACTCGCAAATAGCGCACGAAAAATTGCCGTGTCCAGTCTGCGTTCCATAGGCGCGTAGACCATAGTCATATACGGTGTTTTTTGGACCTTTCTAGCAGTGTCGCCGCTTGCAGAATGGTCCACGTCCAATCCAGAACCCCTCCCCAGTGCCTGCTCACTGCCATCAAAATGTGCGAGATACCGGTGATCCATTGGAACGACTGAGGCCAAGCGCGGCCGGAACATACGCTGCCACTGCTTCTCCCGGATTTGCTCGCCATGGTAAGCACGCGTAGTTGCCTTTGCAGTCCATTTTTGCTGAAAGAATGTACGGGTCTTGACATCCTGGCGGCGGAGGCGGGAGAGGTTGTAGAGATTGTATTTATTCCATGATTGCCTGATTTTCTGCGGGTGATCGTTGTTAGTTAGAACAGATAAAGGGGGTGTTGCGTTAATACTAGTCTCTTCAGACCATGGAACTTCCGCCGCATGATGCTTTCTTAGGATTGAGTAGGCCGCTGTGTTATGCTGGCACTTTTTTCTCAAGGAGAAAAGTTCCATATGCTTGATTACATAAGCACAGGATCAACAAGCAACGTCGGACATCAGAGTTCCATGACTCTGGTGTCGCTAACCCTGTTGTTCTGAATATCTAATTCACGACCCTAATCGCGGCTTCTGCCGCCGGTGTTTATGACAATGTCGTCTGCTATTTGTGCTCCAATGGCTGGTCAATCACCTCTTCCCGCTCATCTTGATCCTCCTCCTCCCTCAGAAACTCCGTACAAACCCCACCCTCGAATTAAAGATATTAAACTCCTTCTTGAAGTTGCAGCTCTTTCTTGTCAAGGGGCTCGCGACTTCCTTGGTACCGTCAATGCTAGCAACATGGTTGAAGAGGCCGTAAGTTGTGTTTTTCGATGGCTGTATGCCACTGGGTCTACTATTCCCGGGACGCGGTCTGTAACTCTCATCCTACGGAGTATGGATGGGGTTGCCTACACAACGGGCAAGGACCTTGATGATGACCATAAGGAAATCCACTTCTCAACCGATTACATAGCCAACATATCTTCTGAGCGCAAGAAAGACGAGATTTTAGGCGTGATATGTCATGAAATGGTACACTGCTTTCAATTTGACGGATGCCACTCTGCACCTAGCGGCTTAATTGAGGGTATTGCGGACTGGGTGCGTCTATGCTCGGGACTGAAGCCACCGCATTGGAAGAGGTCGGCCGAAGGTGGCTGGGATGGTGGTTACGACCGCACAGGATACTTTTTGGAATACCTTGAGCAGAGATTCGGGGAGGGTTCTGTTAGAAAAATCAATGAAAACTTGAGGAACAAGTACCAAGAGGAAAGCTTCTGGAAAGGTTTGTTTGGACATCACGTCGCAGAACTCTGGGAGGATTATGGCAGGCAGCTAAAAGGGGGTGGCATTATGGATGAAACCGCCCTCATGGAAAGGAAGAAATCGCCAGAAGGGAGCATAGGTGATTCGGCACCGTCGGAGTCTGTGAAGACGAATGGCACAGGTACGGGCAAGGTTATGGTATGCGCCTGAAACCTGCATGATAGAAGACAATCCAGAAGCTACATTTACTGATGGCGCTTTTGTAGAATGCAGTAGCAGATGCTCGGGGCCATGAATTGCAAAGTCCCGAAGGCATTGGCGTATCTAATTCCTTGACGTCGTGGGTTTTGATCCCTAGTCCGCTCGACGTCTCGACGGTGTAAAACCAGTGTGAGAGTGTTTTGATAGAGAAACTTCTTTAGAGAAATAAGTATTACCCTAACTGCTACTTCAAGTTTTCATTGCTTGCTTCAAGTTGAATATTCCCGTCGGCTTCTTGAAGTGCTTTGCTTGGTGATGTGTACCTTTAGAGTCCTCTATGAGACTCAGGTTTTGGAAGGGTCTCGACCGACTAAGTGGTCGACCTGCTAGCTTAAAAATATTCACTTCTTCCTCGCCAATAATTCTTCACATCTCTCAACTGCTTCTTTGCGGTCACATCCTTCAGCTTCTTCTCACTATAGGCAATATCTAACATGGCTGATGAAGAGAATACTCAACTTCCCACAGATATCAGCACAGCCACAGTAGGCGTTGACGTGCCTAAGATGCCTGATATCAATGGTGACCAGAATGAGGAGGCGTCAGACATCAAGTCCAAGTCCAAGCCCAAGCCCAAGCCCAGGCCCAAGCCCAGAAAGACTGTCACTGAAACCGAGGAAGCTGGCGACGATAAGGTTAGTTATCTTACCAATGTTTTGAAAGATTAGGCTCTCATTGCGCGTTGCCGCCTCTTTCTGTTTCATCATTACACCTTACACAATCCTGCTGCTTTCTCGTGCACAATCATTATTGAGCATTCACTCTATATTGCTACGGCACCTCAGTGGCAATGCCACTTTCCGGTCTCTTGCACCGCTTGCCTCTACACTTTCTCTTCCTACTTCATACCACCTCGCCCTAGTCAAATAGTTTGATAGTGCGATACATCAAATAGCTCTTCTGCTTAAGAAAGCTATACTTTAGAGCTAGCCTTATCGCTCTATAATCTATCTAACAAGTAGAATTAAAACTAATAAATACATAAACAGATACTAGCCAATGGTGAGGCCGCCGACACCGCATCAACACCAACGAATTCTCCGCAGGCTCCAAAAACCCCGAAGGCTCCGAAGGGCAAAAGAAGTACCAACGATAGCAAGGCCGAGGCCTCGGCGAAGAAGCGTACCCCGAAGAGTGCTATCAAGGCTAGCGATGAGACCAATCTCACCCCTGAGTCTATTAAGATCGTAACTCCTAGGAAGAAACGCGCGCCTACTGGTGTTCCTAAAGATGCGAATGGAGAGCCATCAACTCCTCCTAACAAGAAACGTCGCACGCCCGCAGCTACGCCTACGTTGGCAAGATCTATTCCGGAGTCTAGAGATGAGCTTGACGAGAAAGATAAGATACTCCTTGACCTGAAGAATCAAGGCAAGACATGGCCTGAGATCCGCGAGGAGTTCAAGAAGATGGGTATCCCCACTGGCACTAGCACCCTGCCCAATCGTTATAGCAGGCTCACGGCTAAGTTGACTGAGTGGAAAGCTGGAGACGTAAGTATCTCTACAGGTCACCTACAGGCGATTCAGCTGTTCTAACCTATGCACTGTAAGGTTGACATATTCTTGGCGGCTAAGAGTACTATCGAGACCGAGCATTTGGAGGAAATGAAGGCTAAGGATGCCAAGTTCGAGACGGAGAAGTGGGGCAAAATTAGTGCTGCTATGGAGGAGAAAGGTACTAACCGTTATCCACCTGGGGCCCTCCAAAAGAAGTTCAAAGATGTTACGGCCAGGGGCCTTTTGGGGGCCTTGGGATCTACTAATAATGGGCCCTCTAATATCTCTGATTCTACTGGTCCGATGAAGGCTACCAGTGGCACGCTTATTACTGAAGCAGCCGAAGGACAGAGATCCGGCAGTAGTGAAGGGATGTAGATGCTCCCGGCTGCCTCTCTAGATGCGGCTAGAGAGGAGCTAAGGAGGTTACCCTGGGGCGTTACAAAGTGGAGGCTGTTTTGAGATGGTTTAGCGATATGCCCCGGAAATGCTTCGAGACTGCGAGCGTAAATATGCTTTGAGGAGATTAGTATATTGGGTTGGTTTTAGTAGATGCTTGCGCAATGCTCATCTTAAGATGGTGAATTCTCCATTTCTTAATGAAATCATAGCAGGTATTTGCTTTTCTGTCCGTTTAATTTTGACTAGTATACATAGCTAGTTGCAATTAATCGCGATTTGCCAACCACAACCATATAATGCCTTTATTAAATATATACTACTACTAAGACATGATATAGATCGTAGCGCTGAAGAACACACCGCTAGAATAGGGTAATGCTCCTTTCCTACCACCTATATATTCTATAGAGGTAGTCCGTTTATAATGCAACAGCGTCACACTCCCCCCTCCCCTCGTAGCTACACTCTACTCTTTGAATTTATTCTCACAGCAGGAGAGTAGCTAGCCGTCGAGCCCGTTCTTACAGGGCATTCCCTCTTTCTGGCAATCACGCTCACAAGTGCACACCGGGAGACAGTGAGAACATCCTGGCGCAGAGACTCTCACGCCCTCACAAACCGCTCACCGACAGCTCAAGATCATGCAACAGCTCTCAGGGTCCGGGGATTCTAAAACGCCTGATAAGATAGCCGCGGTTGTAAATGCCGCACGAGGAGATATAAAGCCTTTACGCGGCGATTCCAGTGACACTAGTAAGAGGGATGACCCCTATGCCAATCTCCGATATCCCTTCCAAGTTGATTCTCTTGCAGCGAAGAACCGAGCGTCTGCTGTTGGGGGAGGCCCTATGGTTGAACAAATTGGTCAAAAACCGTCACTAAGGGCTGGGGACTCAGTGGGTGCCAGAACATCGTTGACTGGGAGCACCACACCCCAAAGCCAGAACGGCCGAGCAGAACAAGAGCTAAGGCAACCGCAAAGCCCAGATGCCAGGGAGGAAGGGTCACAGTGCAGTGAGTGCTCAGTAAACACTTTTCAATTGAGTCAAAGTTAATTATTTCGTATAGCTCCCATTCCTTATGCCCATCCAGGAGGGCTATCGAAACTTGTTGGGCCCTCGATGACCCTAGAGGACCTAATTGCCAATTGGCGTCCACCAGTAGGCCGACATGACAACTCTAGCCATAACAACGGAGTGCTCAATGAGACGCTGCACGCGGCGCGACCTAATCCGCAGGGCGCACGCACTGTTTCCCCTATTTTGCGCTATAGGTCCTCCAATTCGCCTCCCACAACATTCCTCCGAATGTCACCACCACGACGCTCGGTCAGTCAAGCATTTAATCATCGCGCTGACCCTGCCCTTACACACCCCCGAACCAAATCGTTCCCCCGGAAATCATGGGTACGCGAAGCTAAACCGGCACCTCGCGCATTTGCACCTGGATTGGCCATGAGAAAATCAAAGATTGATTGCTATGACCCATTGGGATTGGCTCTCCCTAAACAACCATTTTTAATGGCTGCAGATTTGGTGGAGCCTGATGTTAGAGGGACTTGGACTACGGTAGATAAGGATACAAATGTTCGTGGATTTGACAGGATTTGGCATGCAGAGAAAAGCAAAGATAGTTTTGCAACTGGGGGTAGATCCGTTGGCAGCATTGGCAATGGAGTATCAGACATGGCGACGGCATCTTCATCTGACACTATCTTCTATACGTCTGAAGGTGACAAGTTTGATGGAAGTAAAGAATCCAGTCATGAAAAACTCGATGATAGATTCGAGAATCCGGATTTGGATGTAGACGAGGATGTCAGAAAGAAGTTCTTGTCAGTAAAGGATGTCCTGACTGAACGAACAGGTCCAATCTCGATACGAGACCACCGCAATCCGTTTTTGCGCCAATCGGTGCCATCAGCCCCAATGGCCGTGATTATCGGCGGGAGAGTTTCTAAGGTATTACGACACGAGCCTGACCGCCGGGGCGAATTTCAGGACCGGTTCGGCAACTACGTCGGGGCTAACTTAGGGCGTATGAAGAAACACCTCATCGAGGACAGAGAAATGAGGATAAAAGTGCGTGATGAGGAGATGGTAGAGGCTACGAAACAGAAAAGAGCATTTGAAGCACTTGGTCCAGAAGAGAGAAAGATTGCACTAGCCAAGAAGCGAGCTCCTATGGGGTTCACCACTGGTGGACAAGGGGCGGCTTCGGGAGATATTTTCGAATTTTCAGATATCCCGGAGATCTACCTCAACTCCGTGGCGGAAAGTCTCTCAACCCAGATCACTCGGTCAACGCCGGCCCACCAACACACAGTAAGTAGTCCCAAGGCCTCTGCAACCGCTTCTAGTGTAGGCGAGAAACCCGATGCGTTGAACAGCAACCGGGAACTGAGTACAGATGACTTCCACCCAATTGAGGAGTTCGGTGACTTTGGCTTGACTCATAAGGGTGCCGACCAGTCTGTCTATATGAGGCGACCGCATCAACCTATTTCCATCTCTGGGACATTAAGTTCTACCGCTAAGGCTACTGGGGCCAATACCGCTAGGATTGGCACGAGAAAATCGAGAGGTCGAAAGATTCAAGCCACTATATCCTCAACCGAACCGAGTGGTACGACTCCGTCTCTTTTTGAGGAGGACCCTGACCTCACTGCTATTGAAGATATCGAAAACGTGCTAGGGGAGTTCATTCCAGGGGATAGTGAGGTTAAAGCTGATGCGTGGACGAATCTCGTGTTATCAAGTTCAACTCGCGGCAGAGTCGTTTCCGTTGCTCTTCATGATCCAGTTCTGTTTACGCCAGGAGCTGTCATGGAGAGAATCTTTGGAGGTATCATTCAAGATGTTCAATTTCATCCAAGAGAACGAATTGCCTTGGTTGTTTTTGTCTTTCCAGCTGAAGCTGAAAACTTTGTCAGACATGTGAAAGCTGCTAAAGAGAATGACCACCAAGAGTATCGTCGACTGCAAATCGATGTAGATTGGTACAAAGGCAGCGAACACCATGCCGTCTATCCTTTACAGAAACGAACTGCATTGAGGGTTATTGGGGAAGATGCCACGAGGGTAATAGGTGTCAATGGAATTGCTTTACAAAAGAAGAAAGAGGATGTAAACGAAGAGCTAAATATTTATCTGATGAAGCTGCTGGTGAAGGTAGGTTTGATGTTGCCAAATAAACGCTACGTTCAGGAACGAGGTAAGATCAAGATTTGTTTTTTCGAAGTTCTTGGCGAGACTAACAACTCCCTCTAGACGGGAAAATGGCCATTATCGAATTTGCTTCCGTTAAGGACGCTATGGAGGCAATGAGGCTTTTCAAGGGAGGCCTCATTCACGGATATCGGAACTGCTCGGTGCAATGGCTGAGGGATTCGTGCGATAAGCCGGCTGTGAAGCAGCCTTGGTGTAGTTGTACAACTTGCGCTTCATCCTAGCTAGATCAAACGGTTGCATAAACATTTATGCTATGGGCAACCCACCTTGGAGACACATCATCATTGCAGCAAGCGAGGCAGGTTAAATCTGCAGAGGTCCCAAAGGACAAAGCTGTTGTTGCAAGCCTCTGAACAGGTGGACAGAATCGACTTGATGGAAATATCTCTCGAGCTCTCCACAGAGCGCTGCACGAATTAAAACGATTTAAACAGTTTCTCTGGAGATTTGATTACGTGAAGTGAATAAACTATCAATGAGAGAAAAGCGTGGCGGAGGCAACAAAAGCTAAGATCGGACTGTAGCTTATTCATCCTTTCTAATCCTTAGACATTGTTTTTATATCTTTGCTCCCTGCCGAGGATTATTCTCGACGTTTACATAGCACTCTTCAAAGGCTCTCTGTCGGATTTACGGCAGCTCGTTTGTTGTTTCGCACCAGTCTTTGGATTTATGCAAGATGCAAGATGCAGCAACCCAGCAGCACATGCACAGGAGGATGCAAGTATTCGTGCCGCGAGAAGCAGTTTGCCACTGACATGTTAGGGACGACATCCGACTTAGGCATTAATTTTAGCCCCATCGCTTGAGTCACATGCATATCATTCTGCATATCAGTGGCTTGAGTCAGAATTATCCTATTTGAGCGATACCGCTCAGTAACATCTTCGGCCGGCAACGGAACTCTTGTGAAGATTACCCTGTAGCAGCATCCCGGGTGGCCAAGAGCACTTAAGTCGCCTTGCTACGCCGTTAAAACGCGCGGCGATAAATCCCTACATCAGAATATTTTTCCGTTCATCTGACACTCCTCAGCGGAAGCGGGTTGGTGACTGGATGTGGCTGAGGAGGCGCGATACTCCAAAATGTCAGCCGCAAAGAATGAATTATTGTACATGTAAAGTACCTACAAGCATAAGTGCGAGCGCAGTATGGCTCATCCAGTCGCTGTTCGAAATGGCTACACGGTTTACCCATCTATCTTGTTTAACCAGGCTATCTTGTAACCGGTGATATTTGCCCCTTGTTGCTTTTGGCAGCGGCAGGTGCTGGAAATTTGGGGGATGGCTAGGAGTCAGTGACAGCTAGTGTCATAGGGAGTTAGGTAAGTACCTACAGGTAAGGGAGGCAACGCAGAGGGCTGGCGCAGGGATCAGGGGTGTTAACGCCTCAACTAGCTCAGCTCCCGAGAAGTCCTTCCTCCCCCAAAGAAGCTTCAGGCAACGGTCATCTACGTTTACGCCTTTAGCCCTCTTAACTGGCTGCCTGCAGAGTCATCGAATTCTCGGTCACAGCCTTGTTCACATTTAAAGCTCGACGACTTATCCTACCTATTAACTCGCATTCTCATCGACTCCGGATCTCATTCGCGGAGCTCAACAGCTTCACCGCCTAACGAGCACTTCATGACAACGCCAGCCTCGACACCTCTTAAGCCTCAACCATCCTCACCTTCATCGGGGTCTGGTACGCAGATCGTGTCTGATACGGATAGCCATATCGAGCCAAGTTTTACCCCAGATTTTACACCTTCAGAAACTCCCCCACGATCTCCTGCAGCCCGTAAGGCCGTTACACTTGACCTTGACAGTCTCACAGAGAAGACCAAGATGGATGCCAAGAAGTCAAAGTCTCAGCTTGATGATGAGATAGAGGGTACGCCTGAATCCAGTGGTTCCGGCTCTTTGGCGAAGAAGGAGCTCAAGGACCACAAGTGTGGCAAATCAATAAGCAAGAAGGGGAAGAAATTCTCATCTAAGCTTGGGAAGAAGAAAAAGAATAAAAGCAGAGCAGAGAAGGAGGATGAGTCATCATCCAGTGATGATTCATCGTCCTCAGAGGACGAGTCCGACGATAGCGAGGAAGACGAGGATGATTCTGAAGAATCGGATAGCTCCTCGTCTTCATCATCATCCTCAGAATCAGAGTCTGAAGATGAGAAGAAGAAGCGCAAGAAGAGATCTAGAAAAGCGATGCTAAAAAGGATGGAGGAGAAGACAAAGCGAAAGGCGAAGTCGAAGAGGGTTGTCGAGGAGTCCTCTGCTTCGGAGGAGAGCGACGACTCAGCCGAGTCGGAGAACTCTGAAGATATCCAAGCTCAGATTAGGGCACTTACCGAAAACCTTGCTGCTCTCAAGAAACAAGCTCGAAAGGCTGAGAAATCAACCAAGAAGAGCAAAAAATCTAAAGGCAAGAAATCGAAAAAGGATAAAGAAAGCAGCGGTAAGAAGAAGAAGCGCGCAAGCAAGTTAGAATTCAAGCGAGTCGACCAGCGTAAGTTATGACGGCAATCCAGGTGTCTTTGAATTTTGCTCACTTTTTGGTTAGTTTGGGATAGCTCTATCCACAACTACAAGCTCACAGATACAGCGGAGGATGAAGATGCTGGGGAGTATGATCAGGTCAGTTTTCTATAGGTCCCCCCTACGTGAACATCAATTGACTCATTTCTTAGTATCTCTTCACGGTGAGGCGGAAGTTTAACTGGGGTGAGCTACCTTAGAGTATTGTTTCCTGAGAGACTATCGCTAATAGGATCTCGTAGAGAACAAATATGATTCCACGGTCGTCGACATCAAGAGCCAGCCACTAAAGACAGCTCTAAAGGAGGTAATGGATGGAGTGAAGGGTGTGAGTTTAGTCGAAGATACCCCAGTAGTACGTTCTTCAAAAGCAACAAGGTCAAGTGGAGCCCTACTGATTTTAATTCATTAGGTGGATCCTAACATGCTGTTTCTCTACCTTGGAGAGCTTGAAGCCATGGTTAAGGAACACAAGGCGAAACTAAAGAAGGAGAAGAAGAAAAAGGTCCGGAAGGCGAACGCTCGAAAAATTGCCCACGTCAAAGTCCTCATTGACTTCTTGAATGAGGATTACAAGGAGACCAAAGCCACCCTTTACCCCCTTCTGAAATCCAACCTCATTACCTTTGATTTGTTGTGGGCGCTCTTTAAGCCCAACACTATCGCTTATACTCCGACCTATGGCAACGCGGACGAGCCAAGAGCATTCAGGGTCGAGTATGCTCAAAAGGATAGCTCCTTTATGAAAGGGGAATGGTATACAATCGAGGGCCGCTACTTGGAATATGACGGGAAAGCCTTCGGGATGGGCACCATGGAGTGTATAGTGGAGTCCTTCAAAGGTGCACGCAAAATTTCGAGTCTATCCTGTTTCCCTCTCAAATACCACAAAGATGAGAAGGGCCTAAGGGAGCAGCTCATTGCTCGGGGTCGGAAGTTTGTTGACCTCAAGGGTATGAAGTATCGATTCCATAAGGGGATGGCCTTCTACAAGAAAAAACGAAGCGTCATCAAGGTCAATATCAACGGGCGGATAATGATCGACCCAGCCATCTTCCGACGGATCAATCCGAACTACCCTATCAGCACCGTCAAACCGAAAGATACGGAAGAGGTCGACTCTGACTCTGACGAGGAAGAAGATGACTCGGAGTGCGGATGTTGTGGTAGCGATGACGATGAGGACCAGGGCCAAGGCGGTGACATCCACGAAAGGGGAGATTCCGATGATGAGAAGACAAAACTAAAGGTTGTGGTTAATAACGGCAAAGTCCACGTTGTCAGCGTCAAGGTTGACAGCGAAGGCGACGAAGTTCCCGAAGAGAAGATCGACCAGCTTGGAGATGACTCTGAAGGTGAAAAGGAGAAAGAGCGCGTGTTCACAGACGACGAACTATTGATTGCCAGCCCTGTGGTTCATGGCTTCGCGTTCTCGGAGAAGATGTGGCTTGAATTCACAGTGTCCGGAGTCAATGACATCGAGTGGAATGAAGGGGCATTTGGATCCTTGGTTTTACCAGACAACCAGAAGTCTATCGTAAAAGCGCTCGTCGAGTCGCATACCTTCCACGCAGCGCAGAACATCGACGATGTTATTCAGGGCAAAGGCAAGGGACTTGTTGCTGTCTTGCATGGCCCCCCAGGAACCGGAAAAACTCTCACTGCGGAGGGCATTGCAGAGTTGCTTAAATGTCCTCTTTATATGGTGAGCGCAGGTGAACTTGGTACCGATCCACGCACGCTGGAAGCCGAGCTAAACAAGATCCTTGATATTGCTCATTCGTGGGGCGCCGTCCTCCTTCTCGACGAGGCAGACGTATTCCTGGAAAAGAGAACTATTCAAGACATTCATCGAAACGCTCTTGTCAGCATCTTTCTCCGGCTGCTAGAGTATTTCCAGGGAATTCTCTTCCTGACCACCAATCGCGTTGAGACCTTTGACGATGCCTTTCAGAGCCGTATTCATGTAGCACTTAGGTATGGTGAACTTACTTTCAAGGCGAAGAGATCTGTGTGGACGATGTTCCTCCAGCGAGTTCAGGCTATGGAAGGGGTCGAGACGGCAGTGTTTAAAGAGTCAGATTATGACAGCCTGGCTCGAAACAATCTAAACGGTAGACAGGTAGGCTTGCTCTTCACATGACTTTCAAATGATAGTTTCCCGACTAACTCATACTGTCTATAGATCAAGAACTGCGTCCGCACTGCTCAAGCCCTTGCCGTAAACAACAAGGAAAAGCTTTCCATGGAGCACATCAAACGGGTCCTTGAAGTTGCAGAGAGCTTCGATCGTGACCTCAAAGGAGGCACTGGTTATCTTGATGCCATGCGCAGTTATACATAGGTGTCTCTCATTCTATCCCATAGGATCCTCAGTGGTGTGCAACACCTTTCCAAGGTACGCTAGGCCTCCGATGGATGTGGCCATAGCCGCCACGCAATTCGATTCACTTTGTGTATGTTAGAAACCCGGGGAAGCAGCGGAACGCAAAAATGCGTACTTCTCTTGCGAACCCTTTTGCTGTCTGTCTTTACGGCGCAAACTTTGTTCATATTCCACCGGATAAGCAGCATAGCCAGCGGGGAGATCAGCCAGACAATCTTCTGCGTAGAGAGTTTCCTGTTTCTTTAAATTAGAACGAATACGTTTGGATAAATGTGAGGGTGGTTGGTGACATGCATGGCAATTGCGATCCCTGTTTACCTCGATTCACAATTCCGTGATTCCCATCAATTTCCCTTGCATTGATTTTTTAATTCGTTCCTTACAATATTTTGTAATTTATCCTTTTTTTTTTACTTCTAAACATAACTAAGGGGAATATAAATTTTTTTCGAGGACCCAATGGCTTTTTTCCTTCTGAGAAGTAATCTAGGTGATCAATGGTCCTTTTAATGCGGAGTGTAACGGACATGTATGCCATCAAAATGGGATGGTGTTTACCTAGCATAAAAAAGATATCAAAGAATCTTCGATGATAGACTAGCATCGGTGGGTATTGTATGTATACTGGCAGCACATATATCTCTACATAAGCCAATCAAAATTCATTTAATTTGAGAAATTTTTTCATCTAATTTTCTATGTTCCCCTGACATGAAATGCCCGTGAAACGCGGATCTGCGCCGCTGTATACAGGAATCTCAAAACGAAACAACCGTAGGAAACAAGTTTCGGAAGCAAATAAACCAGTTTAAACCCACCCACCCCTCATTAGACTTTCAGGTCCACACTCGCGGCAGGTTCCGCACGTTCACTTGGAAAAAGATACATTAGGTCACTCGGAATCCGAGAAGACCTCCTCTCCACGTTTGCGGCGAGCCATGCGCTCCTAATTTTAATCAGCATCAATGACCGAATACAAGAGACTGAGGACAAGTAGTCTTACCTTCTTCTTCTTCCTCATTTCACTAGAAGTCAGTTTCTTCTTCTTGCCTCCGCCTTGAATTTTATTGCCCATAGCATCAAATCTCTCTTCATCATCGTCCTTCTCGGTCAGGCGCGGTCCCGCGCCCTGGCCCTGTACCCAATTGTGCCCAGATGCCTTCATCTTACCATCCATAACAGCCCATACTTCCTCGGTCAAATTCTTGGTGAACTCGGCAGAGTGAGTAATAATAACCACACCACCCTCGAAGGACTTAAGGGCCTTAGAGAGGGCACCCAGAGAGTCACGGTCGAGGTAATTAGTCGGCTCATCGAGGACAATCAGATGAGGGCGTTGCCAAGAGCAAGCAGCCAGAACAACCTTGACACGCTGACCGCCGGAAAGGCCCTTCATGCGAGAGTGAGAGACAAGCTCAGCATCGAGACCAAAGTTGGCACAGTGTTGCTCAATCTCCTTTCTGACTAGAGGGCGGAATTGACCGCTTGCGAGCGCCTCTTTCTGATCAACTTCTGCGACCATTTTTGTGTGCGAAGCAATAAGCTCTGAGCGCGGGAGCCAGGCATTGTCAGCAGTCATCATGGGAGTCCATCTCTCATTTTTCTGGCCAACGTTTTCGCCAAGAGAGAACGAGCACTCATACTCGTACGAGTTCTTGAACTTCCTACGCGAGTTAATACCCAGTACTCGGCGTTGAGTGCCGTCTACCTTGTAGATCTTGTCCATAGCCTTCTCATCCGCATCAGTGATGACTTTATTCGCACGATCCATAGTCTCGCGATCTTCGCCGGTTTGGAAACGCCACTGGATGTATTCCGAAGGAGTCTTCTCCAAATGGTGATCGATATGCGCAAAAGCATGCTGCTTGATATAGGCGATACGGATGTTTTCGTGGATGTAGACATCCCCAGATGTTGGGATGAGTTCGCCAGTCAGGACGTTGACGAGAGTTGATTTGCCGGCACCATTAGGTCCAATGACGGCAATCCGAGAGCCAAGGGAACACTGAAACGTGATATCTGAAATCTGAGGCTTTGGGGTTCCGGGGTACTGGAAAGACATCTGATTAACACGAACAATAGCCTTAGCCTTGGTTTTGACGCCCTCAAGGTAACCTGGTTCCGGGAACTTGAATTCCATCTCAGAAGCACTAAGCTCGTAGTAAGATTTCGCAGCTGGGACTCTCTTGACGAACTCGGCCAAATTACCGCGGTAACGCTTAAGCTTGAAGCGCTCGTAGTGGATAATGTGCTGAACAACATTATCGAGGAACTTACTATCGTGGGATACGATGATAGAAGTGCAAGGAGAGTTGATCAGATACTCCTGGAGCCAGGCAACGTTCTTCACGTCAAGGTGGTTGGTAGGCTCATCCAAAAGTAGAATATCTGGCTCCTCAAAGACAGCACGAGCAAGCGCAAGCTTCATCTTCCAGCCACCAGATAGAGATGTGATCAGACCCTCCATTTGCTCTTCCAAGAAACCGAATTCAATAAGACGTTCCATTATTTCTTCCTTGCCAGTGGTGACACCAACTTCTTGAAGCTTCTTTTGGGTCCAGCCGATGACCGTATGCTCAGTGTCAGCAGCATCGAGGTCATGCTCCACAAAAACTGTCTTGACTTCACTCTTCTTGGGGAAGCCCTCAACTTGCTCATTATTGATGGCACGCATGAGCGTGGATTTGCCGGATCCGTTAGGTCCGCAGAGACCATAGCGCTGACCACGCTTCAATCGAAGATGAGTCTGGTTGAGAAGGATCTTTGCACCATAAGCCAAGTTGAAGGTGCAGTTGCAAAGGTCCTCTCCCTCCTCGTCATCTTCCTCAGCCTCGTCTTCCTCGGCAGCGCCGGGCGAGGCGCGCTTTCGAAGGGTGTCGGCAATGCTTTGAGAATCAGATTCTCCAACGATAGCAGTAATATAAGGAAGAGTGGTCTCGGTCCACATGAAGCTGTCATTATCCTTCTCGTCGATGAGCTGCCCAGCGATAGCCGCAATGTACTCACAGACAGGCTCATACTTCGCGATGACGTCCTTGTGCTTAGCCTGAAGGACCTGCTTGAGAACGGCGAAAACTGTAGCGGTATCGCCAGCATGAGAGACTTCAGGGATTCTGCCATCCTTGACTTGACCCACACGAACAAGGGTGTCAAGGCCTTGCTTGGTCTTCTCACGAGCCTCGGGGTCTGCCAAGTTTTCGAAGTTGCGTTCAAGAGCAGGCATCAACTTAGGCAAGAAAGAGGCGACAATCTGGGGATCCTCAACAAGTTTGCACATGTTGTCGACGATGACAGCAGATTTACGTTTGATAGCGGTCTCGCGTTCAGCAAGACCACGCTCGAGAAGAGGAACCATGATAGCCAGTGTCGGTTGGTGAACGTCGGTGACGAAAGTAGTAGCGCCAAGCAAGTGAACGGTCTCGGGGACGTTCTCGGGCTTAGCGATACATTTGATGAGCTCGGGGATAAATCGCTCGATATCCTTATTGACGATAAGTCCGCAGACTTTCTCCATGGTTCCATAAGCGGCCTTCTTAACCTCAGGCTTAGTATCCCACATCGACTCTGACACGACTGGAATAAGGTCAGGCACACGGTAGGCGAGTTGGGCTGGAGAACTCTCCACAAGCGCCTCGACGCACATGAGTCCAGTCATCTTCTCAGGCCATTTCTGGGCGGAGAGGATAGACTTGATGATGTGAGGTAGAACCGCCTTAACAGCGTTGGAATTAACCGCCTTGACAACAGCGATAGCAGCAGTCTGGCCAGCTTTCTTGACAGCGGTGATCTTGTCGCCCACAGCAGCTAGGACATAAGGAAATAGGAGGACAAGGTAAGGCTCGACGACTGGAGAGACCGGAGAGTGTTGAGCGATAGCTTGAATGGCTTGGAGGGCGCGTTCGCGCATGCCAGCATCCTTCTTGTTTGCAAGTTGCTTCTTCAAAGCCTCGATAATTCTATTGTAAAGTAGTCAAGTTAGTGCTTATAAAGAGTTGTGGCAAACCAAGAGAAGGCTTCGTTCATGCGTCAACAGGTATCGAGGGGACAATCACTCACTTTGTAGGAGCTTCATGTTCCTCAATGGCCCCGTTGATAAAGGAGGCTAAGTTGGTGGCTACAGCCTTCGTCTCATCCTGAGACTTGGAGACCGTCAACTTGCTGAGCAGCTCATCGAGAACCTTGATGGATTTGGTATTTTCAGAAATAACGGCAGGGCCGCTTGAAGAGGTATTCATGACGTCTAGCGCAGGCATTATGTTGTAGTGTCTATTCTGAACCGTTTCGAAAATGGCGATGGTTGATGGTTGATGGTGAAGTTTTGTGAAATTCAATCGACGAAGTCTATCGAGGAATGCAACAAAGAACTTTTTTAAAGCGCCGGAAAAGCCGTTTCTCCCTCGTGTCTATAGCGCAAACCAATGCAGAACACTTCAGAAAGCCTGTCCCGGGTATTCCCAAGGACTCTATTGGAAAAAGGGAAAAAAAAAACGAGATCTAAAGCTCGAAGAGAGTGGAGATTTTTCTGATGGCGAGGAGGAAGTAGGCGGGACCAAGGGGCTTTATAAGTTGGTGTTTAAATTTTTTTTTCGGCTGAGACAACCTGATAGATCTAAGCCGAATCCGGTCGATGAGCCAACAAAACCAAGTACAAGCAAGGCGCCCTGAAAAGGCTACATATATCCGTAGGATCCCGAACCAGCTGCTTAGCTACTAAGTTGCTAAGCTACGACTCTAGAGTATCCTACGTTATATTATCCGGCCTACAAGAACATCTCCACAGAACGATTCTGTAACTGTGAAAGAAACAGAACGTTGTCTCTAATCTCGTGCTTATCTCATCGCACAACCCGAGTTTGTGCGAGTTTAAAAAAAAAGAGGGCTGAATGTTGTGTGCCTGTCAGCTAGGGTTTCTATTTTTCGCCACTGCGCCATCCTCCTTTACCACTCATTTATGGAAATGAAAGCAGGGCTCCAGTTAGCCCCAGCCAATGGAACGCGCCTCTTGTGGGCTTAGCAATATGCCTGGTCCCTGGTTTCGCTCACCGTAATTCTGTGTTTTGGAATAAAGCCGTCACGGAAAAGCCCTGCCAACAAGAACACAGTTCACCTCGCATCGCATCCTATCTCCTATCTCGCATGCGTCAGGGTTTCCAGAACCCACCTGTGGCTTTCCACGTCAAAGCTAGGTGTAACGCCCAGCCTTAGGATCTAGCCTAAAAAGGTCACCGCGCGAAAGATGAGTCCTTTGTTGGCTGCTCGGGAAATGAAGCCATCAAACTCGGCCCCTGCGAACCGCCCGGAAGCCCGGAGCCTCTGACTTGTCATAAAAGGGTTTCATTCCGGGCTCCTCGGTCCCACTCTGTTGTACTGCACTAGTACTCATTCTGGTTGCCACGGCTGATCCGGATAAGCACGCTAATATAGCTAAGCGGGAAATCTCAAAAGTTCCCCAGCAAGGATCTTTTCAGCAATCACTACCTTGGCTTCACATTCCTTCCCAGATTTCCGGCGCATAAAATCGAGAGAGCTATGGGGGTACAGTCTTATCCTGCTCCACGATTCGCTTACTAGATAAGGAAATCTGTGCAACATCTTGGTTTGGAGTTTGGACCTGCGAAGCAAAAGAGCGGCTTTTATGGCAGGTGAGATCTCAAAGCCACAATAAGGGGGAAGCCGTGCCGCGGTTTCCAACACCTTACCGCTTCTAGAAGCAAAATTCTCTTTCCAATACTTATCCGCCGGGTCAAATTACCGTTACCGTCTCCAATAGCAGTCACTTTCTCAACAAGAATAGGATGTGGGCCAGCAGATTGAACACCACGCCATGATCTGCAACCATTTCAATAAGAAAATGATTTTCTATTTCACGTCCCGAAGCGCGTCCACTCCCAAGCTTATGAAGGATGAGAAACGAAACCCTATAGTATCCTGCGGTAAAGATGGAGTATATAGAACAGCGCGCGCAACGATAATATAGCAAGGCAAAGAGAAATCTACTGAAACCGTAGTGCTGATGAGCACCTTTATCCTGCCCGATAGCCCAATGCCCGTTAATCATCACTTAGAATATATCTAAGGAACCGGCTGCCAAACTAGGAAACCTATCATGAAAGATATATAAATGCCATAAAATTAGATTCACCAAGTCATCAAGGGGCAGGCGCTTTTAGTCGCTCGAGTCTGAACTACTACCGCCGCCCCTCCTTCCATGGCTATGGCTCTTCTTATGATGCTTCTTATGCTTCCCGTGCGAGCCATGCGCACTTCCATGCGAGCCATGCGAACTTCCATGCGAACTCCCGTGCGAGGAAGAATGCGAAAGCACCGAACCACCGTAAAGGCCCCCGAGCGCAGCGGAGCTACCTCCAAAGCTAGCTAGGCCGCCTAGGCCGGTGCCGTGCGAGTGGCTATGCTTGTCGTGCTTATCATGCTTATCGTGCTTGCCGTGCTTACCGTGCTTGTCGTGCTTGTCGTGCTTGTCGTGCTTGTGCTTGTCTTTTTTCTTATCGCCATGGTGCTCGGCAGCGTTCGCAGCCACAGCGCCAGCGACCATGCCACCTACTGTGGCAAGAGCACCGCCGCCAAGCTTATGACCAAGGAATCCGCCCTAGCGCAATCGATGAGCTAACGTTCTCACAACTTCTAACAAGAAAATTTGGAACCTACACCTGCTGCACCGACCAAAGTAGCACCTAATCCCCTCTCCCCTCCTTCCTGTCCAGGTGCGCCCGTATACCCGGGATCTGCATAGGCACCTGGTCCCGTGGGCGCCCCATCATACCCAGCACCTGGGGGATACTGGTGTTGAGGAGGATAGCCATCACGACTCACTTGGTATGGATCCCCTGGGCCGGGGGGTGGGGAAGCATAGTGGGGTGGAGGCTGTTCATAGGAACCAGCCGCTAGTGGGTATGATGACTAAGTTGAGATACCAGTCAGTATGCTAGAGACATAACCGAAGTAGCGACCAGAGGAGGCAGGGAGAAAATCAAAGCAATACATTCAAGTATCGGGGGGTCAGAAATGATAACGCAAACAAAAGAAGTCCTTACCTGTTGTCCATAGGGAGCTCCTCCATATTGCTCATGCCCCCCATAACCCTGATGTTGGGGTGGAGGGGCTCCATATTGATCATGCGGGGGTGAACCGTAGGGAGGTTGCGGCGGGTGGCCGCCTTCATGAGGTTGACCGTAGTACTCTTGATTTGACATCTTTAATTGAGGATAACCAAGAAGATGGATCGGAAATTTCTAGACAGGTTGTCTTGAGGAATTCAGAATGATAGATGCTTGAGGTGAGGCTTTTAAATAAGAGATGAGTTAGTGCGGGCGAGCTGGTTCAAGTGGGCTAGTTCGGGTGAACGAAGTGGGGTGAATGGGGCTGCCTCGCTAACCTGTTCGGAAACTCCGACAATCCTCCTTTGCTGCGGTGCGCTACTCAGCCCTCGGTTAATAGCAGTGAGGGATTTTGATAGGGCTGTATTCAATCGCCAGGGCTTGCTAAGCCTCCTCGCTGCCTCGCCATGCAGAACATCACTGAAGATTGAGTCGGTGAAGGCCTCCGCCACACTACGTCACCAGGAGAACATGAGGCGCTCAACATTCATTTGTCAGAGGTGATGCGACTCGAGTCCCTGATACATGTAATGGTACATCATCACAACGCAATGCAACCAGTCCACTATCATGCGGCATTTACATTTGAGTCAAGACAAACATTCTGTCGACGCCTCCATGACCATCTGTCATTACCACAGCAGGGCTTTGACGCTTGCTATGCACAATAGGAGCAATGTGCGTACCAAACGCGGCAGCTATCCAACTCTATAGAAACGCAATTCCGGCAATATCCCTATCGCGGTCAGCACATTGTATTTTCCCGACTGAAAAGCCTGCCCTTGTACAACAATTGAGCTTAAACATGATATAACGCCTGGGACCCAAACCCGAACATAGATATTTCTCTATATAGCCTTCTTCACCTTCGTCCTGGTTCCTGTTTGTGGTCGTTTCTTAGTGGTTCGTTTTCCCGACCGAGGTGGGACTTCAACATAAACAGTCTCAGTATGCCCGCCAGGGTCCATATCCACTTCGCCATCAACCCGGACTTGAGCGTCCCCTCTCTTGCGTTTAGGGGGGCTAGCCAGGTGGACATCTTCGTCATTCGCATTCATGATTCTTCGTTTCGATGGGCGTATATGGATGGTGGCTTCGCTAACATCCAGCGAAGGCGTGGGGAGTCGCTGGGTCGCCGGTCGCGAACGCCCTGTCTTCAGTCTTTGGTCTCTAGCCTTGGATGTCCTTTGTACTAGTCTCGTACTAATGATCCTCTCCGCCTTCTCACTTTTGGTGACAGTATTCTCTTTTCCGTTAACAGCAACAACCCTCTTCACAACCTTTTGCTTCTTCGGCTTCGCAACCTTCGACCTAATCTCTTTGGCAACTGGAAGCTTTAAGGCCCCTTGTCTCTCCCATAAGTCCCCCCTCCGCTGCCGTAGGTCGGCTACCCACTCATCACAGTCCATGCCCACCCAGTAGTCGATAACTTTAGACCATACGCTATCAGCGGGTTTAGTCTTGTTGACCAGAATTACTTTCCCACCCCGGCGCGCGTGCACAGCCTTAGCAAATTCCCTCACCATAACCTTCAGCCCATGAACTCTTAAAGAGGTACCAAGAATAATCAGGGTATCCGGCCCCAGCTTCAAGTCATGAGTGGTTATCAGTGATAGGTGATCTGCCGAAGGGTGTTCCTCTCCATATAGGACAATATTCGGCCGCAGTCTACCCACTGCCGATCCACGTTTCCCACTGTATCGTCGGCTCTCATCTTTAGAAGCACAAGAGTGGCATTCTGGCGCCTTCCCGCTTAGTAGGATAGACTCGCGGTCCTCATCTTCCCAGTTGCACAATCCGTTACAAAGACCACAACGTAGAGTTTCCAAGTCACCGTGTAACTGCACAACTTCACAACCCCCATCTGACTCGCTGTCTGGAAGTGTAGGGCCGTTAGGCCTAGGCTTGCTAATCGCGTTCTTCGTGAATCGAGAGCGGTTTCCTCTTCCCCTCTTAATATCCAAACAAAGACCCTCACGCGATTCCAACCCATCAATATTTTGTGTATAACACCTCACCAGCCTCCCGCCATCCCGTAATGTGCGAATGAACTTATGGGCCGGTGTAGTGCTCTGTACCTCTTCTCTAATCTTCTTCCTTAATGAAGCTATGAACGTGTAGAATACCGTGGTGCTTAAGGGATTGGTCCAGACGAGCGAATCGAATAGGTCTCGGCCTCTGATGTTCGATGGTAGGCTAGAGCGTCTACTCGATATAGAGCTTGTAAACGATGCTTGGGAGGATGAAAATGTGGTGTCTTCGGATTCCGTTGTAAAAGGCGTCCCTGAACGGGTTGAGGTTGGTGTGGAATTACTGGTCCGAAGATGGGCGGCCTCGAGCTGAGCCTGGATCAGAGCATAAAGGCCGTTCTCCGAACGAAAGTCCTATCCAATTGTTAGCAGCCTCAAGCACGATTGTAGAGTCATGTATCTCACAGGAATTCCGATATTTGTGCTAATTCCGGCACCCGTAATCACAACTACCTTTTTCGATTTGGCTAAAGCATCCGCGATATCCTGCAATTGACGACAATTACCTGGTCCCACCTCGGCAATAGGCATTGTTATCCCCTATTTTCAGGAGCCGTCCAGGCGATTGAGACGGTTCAAAGAAGAGAGGTGTTAATGACAGCGACCGCGACCGCGTCCATTTAAAAGCGAGCAAGAGCTAGGGTTCAATTGCTGCTGTTGGCTTTGGAAGCCCCAGATGGTAGCAAAGATACCCCAGGTGCTCAGAAGTCCCAATGGGCTATAGTGGAGTAGGCCTATCCATGGGATTCTGCGACGGCGATTCCTTAGGTGTTCTAGTATCGCTGGAAACCCTCTAATTGAAGAGAGGGTTCTCGAGATCGCACGCTCCAGCCACCTGCAATCTGGCTTGGCATGTTTCTCGTCGTCTTGGCGTAAACGAACTTCTTAAACAGGCTAGAAAGTGACGCGAAATCACATGACAGACGCGGTGTTTGCAGCAGCTATATATGATCACAGGTTAAATGTGGAGCGACCCAGTCAATCAATACCTTAGAGAAGTCCTCCATTCACCTCGAGCAATGCATTGAGCGTAATGTGCTGTGGCGTTATGAAGGTGGAGGATTTTGCACGAGTCAGCCCCGCGAAGTAACGTATTTGACGGTGAGGTTGCCGGACACGGCGAGTTTGCCGCTTAGCGAGAACCACAACAACTTCACCCCGCTGAATTGTAGCAATGTCAATTCTTAAGGTATGGTCCTAAAAGTTTAATAGGAGCTAGCCTAGTATATAAATAATTAAAAAATAAAATTCTAGATCAATGCATAAAGAATTGATGGTGGAGTGTGGCGATCCCCTGAGTGACTCTCATTTACCATACCCCTCTCCCTAAGCTCAGGTGTTACGGTGGCCACCGGGTAAGGGTCCGGTGGGCCACCAAACAAGCTGAGAAGGAGGGCTAGCCCTGAGGAAGGCCGGCGGAGCATAGGGAGGGTCCACCCTATACGTAATACACCAAACCGGTGACATACGAGGGGGGCCCGCAAGGCCCCACCAATGACGTCATCATAGGAACTCCACATAGGAGCACGGCCGGCGAAGGAACCGTACGGGCATCATAGGGACTCCACATAGGAGCACGGCCGGTGGCGAAGGAACCGCACGGGCATCATAGGAACTTCACATAGGAGCACGGGCAGCGACGGAAGGCATGGCCAGTGGTGAGGGAACCGCACGGGCATCATAAGGACTCCCCAATGGAAGCACGGCCGGAGGCAAGGGGTCCGTACGCGTCCATGGAGGGAACCGGGCAGGTCCCTACCCGTGGGTCCCTCAGGGCCATTAGTATATATAGAAGGCCGAGGAGGGTCCGGAAGAGAACCTCATC